>JAYKKT010000063.1:19482500-19531548 GCA_036023115.1 Brasenia schreberi | reverse complement strand
AAACTTGATCACTGTGTTTATGTTTGGAACAGTGGGAGCTACTTTGTCATCTTATCTTTGTATGTCAATGACATATTGTTGACTGGAAATGACAATGAAATGATTGTCAAAACCAAGTCATGGTTGAACTCCAAGTTCGAAATGAAAGATATGGGAGAAGCATCCTATATCCTGGGTATAAAGATCTCTTGAGATAGAGGATCTAGTCTCTTATGCCTGAGTCAAGAAAGATATATAAACTATATCCTCAAGAAGTTCAAAATGGGTGAATACAAGTCTGCAGATACACCTGTTGCTAAAGGGGTGAAACTAAGTAAGGCTGATTGTCCTAGTGAAGGAGACGATAAGCCTAATGTTCCTTATACTCAAGCTGTTGGCAGCTTAATGTATGTTATGTTGTGTACAAGACCTGATATCAGCTTTGTTGTTGGTCTTGTCAGTAGATATCAAGGTAATCCAGGTTGGCAGCATTGGATAGCTGTAAAAATGATTCTAAGATATCTGAAAGGAACAAAGGACTTGAAACTATGTTTTCAAGCAAATGAACTAGAAGTGGTAGGATACTCAGACGCTGACTTTGCTAGGAGCAAAGATGACAGCAAATCAACCTCAGGACAAATATTCTTATTTGGAGGTGGTGCTGTTTCTTGGGCATGTAAGAAACAGGGTTGTGTAGCATTACATACACAGGAAGTTGAGTATATTGCTTGTTGTATGGCTACAACAAGTGTTGTCTGGATAAGCTGCTTCATAAATGATTTGAAGCTGGAAATAACAGATGAGCCGGTGGTTATCTATTGCGATAACAATGCAGCAATTACTCTTATTAAGAGTGGAGCAGATTGCTCAAAAAACAAGCATATAATGGTAAAATACCACTATGTTCATGATATGGTTATGAGAAAGGAAATATCCATCCAATAGAAGACATGTTGGCAAACCCCTTAACCAAAGGCATAACGAAAGAACTCTTCTCAAAACATGTTAGAAACATGGGTTTGAGATATGTTGTTGTATAGGTAAATAACCATACAACGAGTGATTTGTTGTGTAGGAAAATAATCACACAAAAGGTTCTGATTGCAATAGTAATCAGGGATCGACATAACTAGTGAAAACCCCGAGAAAGTGGGAGGAAAACCAGTATGTCGATACACTTTGCTCGAATGGCCAAGCGAGAGATGTTACAATGAAATGACCATTCTCGGCTCAAGTAACGACTGGACTGGCCATCCAGCCGTTACGTGAGGAGAGGCCGGATATGTAACGAATAGCCGTTACCACCGGTAACAGCCATCCGTTACCACTCCCAGACAAGGGAAGCCACGAGAGGAGAAAGCCAGACGACGAGAGAGCGGGTGCCTATAAAAAGGCAGCCATTTACAACAGATTTACCCGATTCACAGTGATATAGAAAAATAGTCGTATGAGAAAACTCTCGTGTGAAAACCTCGCGACATGAACATCCGCTGCGCTCACTGAATATCCGGCGACCCAGAAGAAAGAAAGGTAAGCGCCGAAGTTGCCTTTAGCATACTCGTTGTTGAGTTGGTCACCACAACTAAATGAAGGCACCTCTCGTTTAACTTTTTCGGGTGAAAACCATGTATTGGTTTACTCCCGTCATCAATTTCAACCAAGTTCTTTTGAGACAATTCGGTTGTGGTTCATGCATTCTTGAACTTCCAGTCTCTCCCCTACGTTTGCTGTTCTGGATTGAAGATGAAATTTACAGATCTCTCTCACTCCCTGCGTATCGACATTACCGTCCACAGAAGCTCCGATAGCCTGCTGTCTTTTGCGAAGGTTACACTTCCCTATCGTTCGCTGTCTCGATTGCCGTTGTGAGTCTCAATCCGGAATCACCAATCGCCACCCATCTCTCTTCCTGATTCTAGCGAAAATCGGCTCCTGGCCACCGATTTCTCCTGTCTTCAGCCTTCACCACTGCTAATCAAAGCCCCTTGCTCTGCCTATTTTTCCATCTTGTTGGCTGTAACATCACCATCCAATCGCAACCCATCACAAACTATTACCAACTGCCAGCAATAAACCGTCACCGCACCGCCTGACAGTCCGTCCCAGGTCCATGATGAAAGCCACCCGCCGCCATCTGTCGCAACCACTTTTGGCGACTCGCTACGTGGTTCTTCCCCTTCAGCCGCCTCCACTATCGTTGCCGAGCCCCACCACCCAACACCGCAATTCCCCATCTTTGCTAGCCACCGTGTGAAGGTCCACTATTACTAGGTCACTCACAAAGAGCCGTCAACCACGATAGTCTCACCATTCAACCACCAATTCACCGATAAGACAAAGAATAAGTCAATAAATCATTAAAAGACCATCACAAGATAAGATAAAGAACAAAACAAATCTTTGTCATCATACAGAGGGACGGACAGGACAACGATGATGGAGATGGTAAAATAATAATAAAATAAAAGATAAGATAAGATACAGACAAAAAAACAAAACAAACGACAACTAGCACGAATAGTAAGATGAATAAAAACACAAGTGATAAGACGAAAGATTGAGGATAATGGATATAACAAAGGATATAAAGAAAAAGGCCTAAATAACATAAAAGGATAATACAAGGGATTAGGGATATTTATGGAGTGGGGCACAGTTGGGATCAAAGTTTTTGTCTACTATGTATATATATATATATATATATATATATATATATATATATATATATATATATATATATATATATATATATATATATATATATATATATATATAATATATAAACGAGCGGCTTAAAATCGTTGGATTGCTGAAAGTATGAACCGTAACTAAACAGGAGGTAATTGAGTTCGGTTATGGTTTTCGTTTGAACGGTCAGATTGGTTTTGAACGGGCCATGCCTATTCACAAGGACCCATCGGAGGAAAGATGAATACTCAAAAACATAGTGGATCTCGTTTTTACATTTGAAATGAAATTCTAGTTTATGCAAAATGTATTCAAATTCAAGCATATTATTATCAATGAATATATGAACAAAACTTATAGTTTGGATCCAAATTATGAATTTGGATCTCATCTTATCCTATCATGTCTTTATCTTTGTCCTATCATTTATAGTGTATATTCGCCTTATCCATCGGTATTTTCCTTTGGCTTCATAATATCATGACATCAACAAAACTTAGCTCAATTTAATAAAATAATTAGCCAAGTCAGGTGTCTTTTTTGTATGTGATACCATTTCGTTTTAACTCATAATTTTGTGCTTTCAAATATTTGATTAATACTTTATTTTGAATTTCGTAATTGCTTAATCTTATAATTTGTGTGAACTCTAAATTTGTTCAATCTTAGGGAATTACTATTCTTACACCCCTTTTTACCAAGCATACACTTCTCACAATTTTTTTTTGAAAATGCCCCTCAAAGTTCATGTGTCTCTCTCTATCTGTATTCTTCCTTATTCATCTTTTCCTCATTGTTCTCCCTTCTCCTAATATGTCTCCCTCTTCCCGTGTCACTGGTTTGTGGCACCGTACATAGGTGGAAGAAAAAGAAAATTTGGTCGCTTCTCTCGTTGAATTGATTCGGCATTAGACTCCAGTCTTCTTTTTCTTCATTTATTTCAGTGACTTACATTCATCAAGCATCAGAAAGAGGCCAGAGCATACTTTTGAAGGAGTTGTAGTATGCCACATTCTTTTTATAAAGTAGTGTGGTTATGTCGGGACACCTTAACAGGGTGAGGCAGCAAGCTTGTGTCATCCTTTTTTACTTATCTCTGCCTGACAACTTCTCCTTTTGTGACATGAGCCCAAGCCGTGCTACATCTCCTTCATATATATATATATATATATATATTGGGAGAGAGGGGGGGAGGGAGTCGGTGCATAATGTTCTTCAATGCAAAAGGAGGGAGGGATTATTATCTCTGCACCCTTTTTTTACTATTCACATCCTCCTAATTTTAAAAATATTGAAACTACCCTTATAACAATTTCCCTCTCTTTTCCACACCATTTCTTATATTCTTTTCTTTTTACTCCAATGGCGGTCATTTTGTTTCTTTAGAGCTATTGTTTCTTTCTTCACAACCAAAAAATGTACCATTATTATCTTACAAACCTCACTCAAGATTTACTAAAAAAAAAAAAAAAAAAGAGACAATTGATACGATTGATTTTCATATTTTAAAAGGTTTTGAGAGGTTGATTCTTAGAAATATTTTTATATTTTCTTAGGTTTGTGTTATCTTTATATGTTTTTATTTTGGTTGATGTTTCATAGTTTTGGATTGAAGGATTGATTCGTCAATTTTTCAATTTGAAACATTATACATAAGTATTTGTTTCGAAGGATAGACATGGACCAGTGGTGTCTCTCCTTCAAAAGAGACACAATAGAACAATGTCTCTCCCTAAAGAGGAGACACAATTGAGCGGCATCTCTCCCTATAGGGGAGACTCGGTTCAGCCGTGTCTCATCCTAAAGGAAGATATAGTTCAGCCACATCTATTTACAAGGAGTGAGGTGCTTCGGTTGCATCTCCATCAAATGAGAGATATGTCTAGGTTGTGTTTCTCATGCTCTATGTGTATATGTATGCTTGGGCCACACTTGCCAATAATGTCAGATGGTGAACAACCAATTGTGAAGGATGTGTGATACATGGGTTACCATCATACTGCATAATATTTTCTAGTGGTAATCATAATATCTTTTAAATGTAATTATGTTATTTAGTAATTTTGTTTATCCAATTTATGATTTATCTCATCTTGTGCTCCTATTTCTTCTTTTGTAGTTTCAAATAATCGATGACTCTCTATATCTCTTATCTTTTCATCTTCGTAATGATATCGATACAAAAGCATCGAGAATTAGAATGAACCATTTCATGAACGTATTGAGATATAATACAAATGAGAGGAGAAGAAAATGATATTGTATATGATATTGAGGATGATGATTATATATTATTTGTATTTTGTAAATATAATTATTTTTCGATTGAAATAAAAGTATTATTTAATAATAGTTGTCTATATTGAGGTCAAAGAATAATGAACCAATGCCATTTATTACAAACATTACTTATATATTTAATAATAACCATAGTACTTTATTGCATGTAAGAGTTTCTTTATTAGATTTGTTTCAATTGTGCAATGAATCAATGTCGGCCTACTTTTTTGTTTCAGTGATAGAATAATATTTTTTATATGTTGTAGGCATGAATTAACGAGTATTTTTCATCCTTTAGAGTTAGACACCACCTAGGATGGGTTGATGGGCGACCTCGTGCTGCTAGGTGGATAAGCAGTATTACTCATAATGATCGTCCTTCTAATAGTATTGCTACATATCATGGGCAGTTCGACTAGAAGCATACTCATGAGGTATGTGTTTAGCAATAGGTATTTGATTGTTATTTTTATTATACAATGAATGTTACTATATACAATGGTAGCATTTGATGCATTTTTTCTCATATCACTTGGCAACTTTATTGCTATAATAGGTACATAGACAACACCTATCACTTTTCCCTATATCATAGATGCATTCAATGTTTCGATATTGTAGAGTTGTATATACTAAACTAAGTTGCTCATCAATTTGGTTATTGTCAACATATTCTGATTAAACTATTAAGACCCATTATAACACAAAGGCTAGCAAAACTATATGCATATTAAGGTAGAGTATCATCCACAAGATATGCAATAGCATTCACATAGCAACACCTTGGGATACAGGTGTCTATTAAATGAATATGATGATTCATATATGAGTTGAGATACAGGCATCTACTACATCAATATATATCTTGATGATGTGCAGCATCTCCAAAGCATGCTCTATGAGCTTCAATCCACCGTGTTTCACACTCGATTAAAAGTTCTTTAATAACACAATATCTATAGTTACCATCTCTAAGAGCATTCACCTATCTATCAACAAACCGGCTTATAAACCAAAGCATTGGTGTCTTCTTGTATTTTTCAAAATCTAACCTTCTAATAGTGTTTCTGCCATGAGATGTATCAATACGTAGAGTCATGAAATCCTATGCAACATCGGATATAAGATTAAAACTACCTGAAGAAGAAATATCACAATAAAGAGATACACCATGCGTTCGGCCGTGCCCACACCCTTGCCTCCTATGGGCATTTTCTTGAGTAACACTCCTCTCTTCATGTTTCCATGAAAACAACTCACTCTTAGTAGATTTGTTAAAAAATCTCCCTTTAGGATGTTGAAGAGGTGGGTTGTCGAGTATAGTGTGATGAGGATTCAAATTCCCATATAACAAGTCAACTAACTTGCTCTATTTTTCTATATTAAGATGAGTCAATAGTTGGTTGATAATGTTATGCATGTTAGTTATCTTTCTTAGTTCCTCAACTTCGCACTCAAATGTGTAAAGCCTTTCTATTTCCATATCAAACTTTTTTCATAATGTATTAATTGAAGAAAGTTGGAGTGTCTCACCACTTTTGAAAATAATACTAATCTCATGAGCACATAATAATCTATGCAACTGCCATAATATACATCGACATTAATGAGGATCAATACCTACTATTTCCACATGACTCATTTATTTGACAATTAGATCAAGTGTATGTCATGAGACTCTTCTCTTTAAATTTCTTTATCATTTTTATATACAAGCAATGTAATGTATGCTAACAATTCATAAGTCCTCAAAAGACTTCTTTAGTTCTGTAACTTACAATTATATATAGTCTATATCATATCGAGCTACCTAGTGGAACCATCGAGAAACCTTTTTAACCATGCATGTGCACCCTAACCTTGTCAACCAACATACTATAAGTAATATAAGACTTAAAAAATATTGACACACTCAAACTGAAAACAAGCATACTCACTTAATGGTTAGTTGTACGAGTATCGTAATCCACCACCTTATTTGTTCATGTTGAAATAATCCTCTTTTTATATGGGTCCAATTATTGTTACTTAACATAAGAAAGTACGATAGATAAATTTTCCCACTTCATCTTTATTAGAGCATATACCTCTATGTACATATTCTCAACTACAAAGTCAACAATCTTTCTTCAACTGCTACCAAATATGACAGCTGTAAACACCCTGAAATCCCACGAATTTCTTAAACAAACCTGGTTTTGTAAAAGCAGCCCCAAAGGGCTATTTTGAGTCTGGAAACCCAGGAGCCTTCCAGACAACCCTGTATATATGTTTTAAACTTCATATTTCAAAAATATATAATATGGCTTTTGAAAACCTTTAAAACACGTTTTTGAAACCCCAAAGCAGCTTGGCCTAATCAAGACAGGACCAGCGAAGTCAAGAAGAGCCCGGAACCGGAGCACATGTCAAGCCCGGCACAACAACTCTTGTATCACATCCATACCCCCAGGATCTCGAACGTCCAAGACCCTGTTATTATCAAAATGTCATTTGAAGTCATCTCCGGAAGGCAGAAACGGAGGCGGACGACCATGTTGGCGAAGACCCAACGCAGACGGAGTACTGATGTTGTCAGACCCCGCACAAATCGTCCATTTCGAACCCAGCTCGAAGGAGTCAGAGTTCAGCTTGGATTGGATCTGGACCATATATATCCAGATCCCAATCCAAACCCATGTATGGACTTGGATTTGGATTTGGATTAAAAAATCCAATCCAATATCCATATCCATGGCCCACATCACCTTCTCGTAAATGGAGGTGGGACCCACTTGAATTTCACGTGGAATCATGGGCATGAGAGAGAGTGTGGGTGGATAAGATCAAGTGTGTTGTAATTAAGCTTGACTTGTGTGTCAAGTTTGGGGTTAATCATGTGGGTTAGCCTAATTGAGTGGGTTTAAGCTTGTAATTAGCCAAAACCTAACCTAGGGCTGCACCAACATGAGGTGGTTAAGGTCTATGGGCCATGCACAGGGAGCTCCTTCACCTAAACCTAACCCAAAACACCTAATCCTAGCCTTCTACCCTAATCCGCCCCTAATCTGAGCCTAATCACCTAACCCACTTCCCTAATCCCGGCCTAATCCCAACCTAATCACCTAACCCACTTCCCTAATCCTTCCCTAAACCTAGGTTAATTTCCCTAAACCTAGCCTAATCCTAGCCTAATCACCTAACCTAGCTCACTAAACCTCACCCTAGAACCCAACCACCTAACCAAACCCTAAACTCCTAAACCACCCCTAGCCCACAATCTACCCAAACCATTGATATTTAAAATATCTGGCCCTACCCTTTCCAGCCCACCTTATCTTCATACCACCCTACCTAAACCACCTAACCACTACCCCAAACCCAGCCCTAACCGACCTACCCAACTCCCTATATAAACCCCCCTCTTGGGGTGGGTTTTTCAAGAGCTAGAACCCCTCATCCATCCCAGCCGGGCCCTCTCTTTCCTCCACTTCTCCACCTGCTCCACCTGCTCCGCCTGCACCACCACCATCTCTCCATCCCACCACCACTTGCACTACCATCTCCACCACCTCCCGACCGAGCCTCACTACCTGCCCAGCTTCCTTCCAGCCGAGCGCCACCTTCTCTTCACTCGGTAAGTACCCCACACTCTACCTAGCTCCTTCTCCACTCCCTCTCCACTCCCAGCCACCCACCATACCACCACCTACTCTCCATCCCACCACCACTTGCCGCCACCACTACACTCGGCCAAGCCTTAGCCGCCCTAGCCATTCGCCACTACCTAACTACCCTAGCTACACCCGGCCACCCTATCCGATTTCCTAAGACCTACCCATAGCACTCCCTTATACCCACTACACCCACTACCACCTAGCCCCATCACCTAACTAGCTACCTTCCCATACTCCAGCCTTAGTCATCCTAGCAGCCCGCCACCACTACATTCCCCTAGTCGGCCACTCCAACCGACTATCCCTTCCATTCGGCCAGCCATCTCTTTTCCCCTAGGTGTCCCATTCGACCTTCCCTTAAGCTCCCCTTAGGTCCATACTCCCTGACACTATATACCCTCCTAGCGACCCTACATACTCACCTTGCCCAACCCCTTTAATCCCCCACACCAAGGCGACACCCTTGCTTGCAGCCGGCCACCATCAAGGCTCCTATCCCGCGCCCCATTTGCAGTCGGCCAACACCCTTTGTCGTTCACCCTCGCGGAGCTCCCGTTTGCAGCCCAAGGCGAAGGCCAAGCCCACGCTCAAGCAAGGCCTCTACGGACCAGCTACTAGTAAGTGCCTAACTCGGTCTTTAGTTGTATACTTGCTTGAGATTCAATTTGATACGGGGTTGTAATAACGGAGCATAGTCTCCCCCCGCTTGTAATAACGTGGCTTGGCACACCCACACACATGCACTCTCCTAGTTGTGCACGATTTTGAACACACATGGGCCTAATCAGCCCCTAATACATAAGTATATACATATAATTTCATTTTTGTAGGGTTTTGCTTAAGTTGGGTGTGTTGTCTTTCAATTCAAACACTCACACACATTGAGCCTTCGCTCTTATTTGAAAGACCCAAGTAAGGGCCGACCTATACTATTTGGGTTTCATTTTATGTCGTGTGTGTAAGTCTTTCAATTCAAACACTCACACACATTGAGCCTTTGCTCTTATTTGAAAGACCCAAGTAAGGGCCGACCTATACTATTTGGGTGTCATTTCATGTCGTGTGTGTAAGCCTTTCAATTCAAGCACTCTCACACACATTGAGCTTTCGCTCTTATTTGAAAGACCCAAGTAAGGGCCGACCTATACTATTTGGGTTTCATTTCATGTCGTGTGTGTAAGTCTTTCAATTCAAGCACTCTCACACACATTGAGCTTTCGCTCTTACTCCCAAGACCTTAATCAAGGCCATACTGCAATTTATATTTGGGTTTAATTTCATGTCGTGTGTGTAAGTCTTTCAATTCAAGCACGCACCCACATTGAGCCTTCGCTCTTATTTGCAAGACCCGAGTAAGGGCTCATATACATACTCTATATACATATCTTCCTTCGGCACTTACTTTACAAGTCATTTCCCTTCGGTTATTTTCCTTCAGTATTGTCTTTACATTCGGGTTTTTCCTTTGGAGTAGCGTGAGTTTGCATTGCATCTACGCCATACCACGAGGTAGGACGCATATTGCATCAAAGCAAGCCCCGCTCGAATTCGCCCATATAGTGGAGTGTTCATAACACACAAACTAGGTGGCCCGAAAAGGGATAAAAGAAAAGACTTAGGCACGTGCAAATCCACGTGATCTAAAACATGCAATCGCATTTAAAAGACCCGAAATAGACACCTTGAACCGCTTCGTAGGCTTTCTATCCCAAAACTCGATTTTTGCAAAGCGTACGGACTGACCCTTACGCATCGGTGCAAGAAAGTCTGCGACGACAAGAGCTCACTTGCTCACAGTCGCCACGATTAGAAGTCAGTGTTAAATATATCTTCGCTAGCTTAGGTAAGCTAGCTGGCACGCCCTGTTTGCATAGATAAAGCCTTAGACACACGAGAGGATCCGCTCCGAGCCCTAAAAAGGTGAGAGGCGGGGATTTTCGCACGTCTACAGAGATTGGCACGCTCGGTGGGACGTGAGCCTTTCAAAAATCGAGTTTTAAATAGAAGTCTTGCGAAAATTTTGTAAAAGGTGTCATTTTAACTTGTTTTCTTTGCTTGTACTTAGGACATTTTTGAAAAAGCTTGAAAAGCATGTCAAAATCCAATCCAAGTGAAGTGTCGAGCTAAGGCTCATGCGCATCAAGTTCTCACTCTAGGAGGATTTTCAAAAACAAAATAAAGCTAGATGAAATCGAGGACTTGAGAAGGGAGTTTGAGGCCAATATCGATGCTCTCAGCCAAGAGGCTGAAGTAGGCGATTCATGTTCATCAAACGGTGAACAAAGGCCTAAAAGGAAATGTGAAAAACCTCACAGGCACAAAGAGGCCTCCGTAATGGAAGGCAACCAATACCACGAGTCCTTCACACAAAAAGACCGTAAAGCCCTACAGCAGTTGCTAAAAGGGTAGAATAAAGAGAAAAAGAGCTACGCCCTGTCTGATTTCCTTCCTATGGATTACGAAACAGACAGTGACGATGAAATACCAAACTTCCATTGGTATGATGGCATGGGAGACCCTAGGTCTCACTTGCAGCTTTTCTCACGTCGAGCCCATAAGAAGAAAAAGGACTCGATGAAATGGGTGTATTGGTTCCCTTTATCCCTTAAAGGCACAGCTGCCAAATGGCTGGCTTCCTACGATTTAAGCTAGTTCGCTACTTTTGAGGAGTTAGCGAACTGCTTCATGCAAAGATTTGCACACAACGTAGAAGTCACGCCGACTCTGAATACCTTAAGGGATACAAAGCAAGGCATGAACGAAGACGTACATGCCTTCATTATAAGATGGAGGTCGCTTTTGGGCCAAGTGTGAGAGCCCATATCCGAAGGATGCGCAGTAATGCTCATCTTGGATAATTTTAAAAGCGAGTTAAAAACCCTTCTCTCACTCCATGAGATTTCAACTTTCCATAAGTTAATCAAAAAGGCCTCCCTTTTCGAAACCAACTTGCGAAAAGGGACATACGATCACTTGTGGAAAGGAAGTGCCATTCCAAAAACCCGTTTTGAAAAGCCCATCGCATATGGGCTACCCACGACGGACAAAGGGGCAAAGCCCCATAAAATCGCCAATGTCCGGGTGGATCCAGGCATGGCGGGCACTTCCAAAAATTTTGAAAAATTAGAAAATAAGAGGGAACGAAATTTTAAAAAACCGGTTGAAAAACGGGAGTATACTCCGCTGGGGCAACCTGTGTCGGAGGTCCTAGACCTCCTACTTGCTCAGGGCATGATAGAACTCCCTGAAATCCCCGAAGGAGTCACTTCCAAAGGGGGGTATTTAAACCGATTTTGTAAGTATCATCGGCTCAAAGGCCATGATACCAAACGCTGCTTCTCCCTCTTAAATAAAATTGAGAACTTGATAGCAGAAGGCCGGCTCCAGGTCACTGCGGAACCTGAGCCACCTCAAGCTATCTTCAAAGAACCCTTTTCCAAACACGCCAGTGGCAGTGGGAAAGGAAAGGAGATATGTACCCTCACCATTTCCAAGGAACTAGCGCAAAAACGAGAACCTGGTCGACCTACTTGTGCGCCCATTCTTGTACTATACAAGAAGCCTGCCCAAGTCGTCATTCGGGGACCACCAAAAGTAGAAACCCCGGTAAAACCAGTTTTGAAAATCCAAGGTTCTCCTCAGCTCATCCTTAGAGCCAAGTTTAGCGCGAACCCTAGGCTGGATGTGGGGGAAGTCACTAGATCCGGGAGGATTTATCAACCCCCGCACCTTCAAGGTGCTCAAAAGGTGGTCAGTGTGCCTGGCCCCTCAAAAGCATGTATCCCTAGTGTTCTGCCAAAAACAGATAAGGACAAAGTCATTCTAAATCCTTATGACTTCGAAAACCACCTTTCAAAGATTCCTATTCACATGTCTATCTTAGAGCTTATAAAAACCTCGCCTAGGCATAGACTTGTATTAGAGAAAATTCTAGAAAGGGCCAATGTTGATTCGAACATAAGTCCGGAATCCTTGTCTGCCCAAGTGGCTTTATTAGGAGCAAAATCGCCCATCACTTTCTCGGAAGATGATGTAGATAGACCCTACGAAACCCATAACCAGGCCCTGCATATCGAGGTGGTTCTAAACAACCACTCTCTGGACAGGTGCCTAGTCGATGGTGGAGGAGGGCTCAACATCCTTCCACTTCATGTGGCGTACAAAATCGGAGTCACCTTGACTTCAGTGAACCCAAGCCCCATCGTTATCACTGGATATGATGGGAATGCGTTTAGACCTTTAGGATCCATCGAACTCCCAATGGAAATAGGAGGGATCGAACACACGGGGGTGTTCCATGTCTTGGACATCCACCCCCATTATAACCTGTTGCTGGGAAGGCCCTGGATACATAGTTTGTGCGCTGTGCCATCCACCTTCCACAGGTGTGTCAAGATTCCTTTTAGGGACCAGGTCGTAGTGATCCTAGGTGAGAGTCACCCACAGCTTCAGGGGATCATAAACTCCCCTTGTTTATCAAGCTCCCAGGCCCATGAGGCTAACCTGGGGCAAATTATGGTTGAGCCACCTCGGCTCGTGTTAAACAACCCTAGGAAGGTTGTATGTGTGAAGGGGCCGCCCAAAGCAGGCCCCCTCCCGACTTTAATCCTTCTAGGAAAACTCAAGCGTTCCCTATTTCCAAAGCCCCTGGACAAGAGGCCATACGAGCATAATATGGATGATAGCATGTTCCAAGACCACGATTTATATCAAACCTTTTCGAAAAACAAAAAGTCGTGGAACATGTTGTTGAACATGGGCTACATGCCCTACAAGAGTCTAGGGGCGCAGAACCAGGGTCTCCTAGAGCCCATCCTTCCTAGGGCTAATCCAAGCCGATATGGGATCGGCTATACTCCCCGAATACCGCCGGAGCCACCCCCTGTGACCACCTGGGTCAAGGGTGCCCCGGAACCTGCCTTAGAAGAGACCTACGATTTAGATCTCCTATTCCGAGTCTAACCCGTAGTGTTTTCCCTTTGTAGGTATGAAGGAAGATCCCTTTTCTAAAAATACAAAAACATTTGAAAACCTTAAAATAAAAAACAATTGAAAAACAAGAAAAACCAAAAAAAGAGTGCTTTGTATAGTTCCCAAGGTTCTTGTTTTACAAAAACCCAAAAAAAATCGAAAATTTGGAAAATACTAAAAAGATTTTGTACATAGCTGCTCCTGGTAGGACTTTGGCAAAAGAAAAGGATTTCGAAAGAAACATCGTCTGCATAGTCAGACCAAAAATTTCGAAATCACTTGAAAATCCAAGTACAAAACCAGGTCATTTTGAAAACCACGCATCAAATTCCCTCGGGTCTATAGCCCACGAGAATGATCAAAGCCCAGAAGTGGATCCCCTTGAGGAAGATCTCACTTTTGAGCTCCTAGAATTTCATAGAATTCTCAATTTTGAAAGACCTTCCCAATCAGTAGGAGGAGATTTCATAGAGGTGAACCTAGGGGATGATTCAAATCCCAAAACCATCAAAATAGGTGCATGCTTGCATGAAACTGAAAAGTTAGCATTCCTTGCATTTCTACGAACCTATTTAGATGTGTTTGCATGGACGTATGAAGACATGCCGGGCATAGATCCCAGCATTGTCGAGCATCATCTTCCCTTAGATGCAGGTGTAAAACCCATAAAGCAGAAGCTTAGGAAAATACACCCCAATGTACACACGCAAGTCAAAGAGGGTTTAGAAGATCTGCTAAAAGCCGGATTTATAAAACCCATTGCGTATTCTGATTGGTTATCAAATATCGTTGTAGTTCGAAAAACCAATGGAAAAATTTGAATATGCATCGATTTCAGAAACCTGAATAAAGCCACTCCAAAGGATAATTATCCTTTACCAAACATAGATTTGATAGTCAATAGTACTGCAAATCATGAAATGTTTTCGTTCATGGATGGCTATTCAGGCTATAATCAAATCAAACTAAGTCCACGAGATCAGGGTAAGACCGCCTTCACAACCCCATGGGGCACGTACTGCTATACAGTCATGCCCTTTGGTTTGAAAAATGCCGGCGCAACATACCAACGAGCCATGACCACGATCTTCCATGATCAAATTCATGAGCTTGTAGAAGTGTATGTAGATGATCTCTTGGCAAAATCTAAAACCCGATGCACCCATATCGAATGTTTACAAAAGATTTTCGAAAGGCTTAGGCTTTACAAAGTAAAGCTAAACCCTCAAAAATGTGTGTTCGGGGTAGAATCAGGGAAGCTTCTAGGCTTTATGGTGAGCCAAAGGGGAATAGAAGTCGACCCCTCTAAGTGTCGAGCCATCATAGACATGGCTCCACCCTCCAATCTCACCCAAATCTGTAGCCTCCAGGGTCGCTTACAATCCGTTCGCCGATTCATATCGAATCTGGCAACTAGATGCGAACCCTTCAACAAACTGTTGAGAAATGGCACGAAATTCTTATGGGATGACGAATGCCAAAAGTCCTTCGAGCGACTGAAGGCATACTTGGTTAATCCCCCCGTTTTGAATCCTCCAAAACAAGGAAAACCGCTTTTATTATACATCTCCGTGCATGTAAATGCTTTAGGAGCCCTGTTGGCTCAATACGAGGATGACACCCATAAGGAGTATGCCATCTACTATATTTCGAAAACTCTCTTGGCTTATGAACGAAATTACCAAGCCATGGAGAAGACGTGCTTGGCCCTAGTCTGGGCCTGCCAGAAATTCAGACACTATTTCCTAGATCATGAGATCTGGATAGTGTCCAAGCTTGATCCAATCAAGCACTTGTTCGAAAAACCCATTCTCACGGGTAGATTGGGCAAATGGCAACTCCTTCTAATGGAGTATGATCTGAAATACCATCACCAGATCTCCATTAAGGGGCAAGCCCTAGCAGTTTACGTGGCTGAATTCCCCTTAGAGGACGCATATCCCACTCTTGTCAAAATGCCTGATGAAGGCATATTGCAAAACCATTTTCAAAACCACATTTTGGCAAATTCTTTCGAAAACCAAGTGTGGAGGATGCACTTCGATGGGGCACGAAACCAATGAGGGGTTGGTGCCGGGGTCATCCTAATCTCCCCTGAAAAGGGCGAGATTCCCATAGCAGTCCGCTTAGATTTCGAATGTTCCAACAACGTAGCTGAGTATGAAGCACTCATACAAGGCTTAAGGATTTCGAAAACTCTAGGGGTATCATGCATCGAGGTCTTTGGAGATTCACTCCTTGTCATAAACCAGGTTTTGAAAATTTGGCAAGTACATAATGAGAAACTACTTCCATATCACGAGTTGGCCACTCGATTGGTCCAATCCTTCCAGTCGTGTAAACTCACACACATAGGAAGAGAGGACAATGGCATCGCCGACGCCCTCTCCTCCTTGGGTTCAGCCCTGAAGGTCGATCCCATTTCAAGGACCAGATCTTTAGAAATATGGCATGCGCCCCACCCATCCACACACGACTTGGATATTTGCCAAAACAACCTAGAGTCTATTGAAAAACCCTGGTTTTATGACATAAAACAATTTTTAGAAAATGGGGGATTTACCGAGGATGCCACATCCAAAGATAAGGCATTCATTCGTAAGATTTCGACCCGATACACCATTCTGGGTGGGGTCTTATACAAAAAAAGTTTTACCGGCATTTTGCTTAGGTGTATCGACCTAGAGGAGGCTAGGATAGTGATGCATGAGTTCCACGATGGAGAATGTGGAGGTCATGTAAATGCCAACATGATGGCAATGAAAATACTTAGAGGGGGCTATTTTTGGTCCACCCTGAAAAAGGATTGTCACGATCATGTTAGGAAGTGTCATCCATGTCAAGTGCATGGGCACGCCATTCATATCCCTTCATTTGTATTGCATTCCGTGGTCAGCCCCTGGCCATTTACCATGTGGGCGTTTGACATTGTAGGCCCAATATTTCCAAAGGCCTCGAATGGGCATCGATTTATTTTAGCAGCCACGGAGTATTTCTCCAAGTGGGTGGAAGCCATTTCCCTAACCAATGTAATGGGGCAACATGTGGTGGCTTTCATCCGGAGGAATATCTTGGCTCGATTTGGGGTTCCACGAGACCTTGTGTCTGATAATGGTACCCCATTCAAGAACGAGCGGATGGTTAAGTTGTGCAACATGTATGGCATAACTCACCACTTCTCCTCGCCCTACTACCCTCAAGGCAACGGCCAAGCCGAAGCCACAAACAAGACTCTCATTAGTATTATTGAGAAAACCTTAAAGAAGGGTAGGACGTGGCACGAGAAGCTGGATGAAGCCTTATGGGCTTATAGGACTTCCATCCAGACTCCCACGAATGCCACACCATTCGAATTGGTCTATGGCACAAACGCCATTCTTCCCATTCATACCCAACTGCATTCATTTCATACATCCATAGCACTTGACCTTCCCCTAGAGACGCTTCACCATGCTAGGATGGCCGAACTAGATTTGCTAGATAAGAGGCGACTCCTTGCCATGGATCATGCTCGTGCATACCGGCAAAGGATAGCCCGACATTATAGCAAACACATGAAACCTCGCCACTTTGAAGTGGGAGATCTGGTCTTAAAAACCATCCACCATCGTGGCCCACACCCCCTAGGCAAGTGGCGCCCCAACTGGGATGGACCCTATGTTGTACAAGCAACCACTACGAACAATTCGTATTGGTTGATCGATGTAGAAGGTAGGAATTTAGCAGATCCTATCAATATTCAATACTTAAAGAAGTATCATGTGTAGGATTTGGACTAAATTGCATTTTTCGAAAATTTTGGGGATAGCTGCCCTGAGACATGTGAATAAGGTGCAAAAGCAAACTCGTGTGACCCTAAGTGAAGAGAATTCGCACTTGTGAAAGAGTGGAGTTTTCAAAATCGTGATTACATTTTAAAATCCTTCTTCTTACAAAGAAAGGCCTAGTTCAACATAGCAAGATACTTGCAAGTAGTACGTGCTATTTCTAAATAGGCTGATCTGGAATGGATCGAGTGTAGGCTTGGGATAAGTCCTCCCCTCTTCTCTTCTCCTTCCAAAAGGAAAACAAAGGCCCAAAACAAAAGGGAATTTCTCATTTAAAGTCTCTTTCCAAAAGAAAGAAACCAAACTTCAAAAAGAAAAATCGATTCTCTTATGAAAGAGAGGGATTAAAGAAAAAATACTCCCAAAGGGAGACCCTTGATGAAAAAAAGGAAAAAGAGGCCAAAAAGCTCAAAAAGAGCAGTTTTCCGCCTTCTGTGCCTCAAACCACGGGACGCTTCAGAAGAGACCGTGGTATCTCTTTCCCATCCCTGGCTTATCCCAAGCTGAAGCATGGTTCATTTCGAGGAATCCTAAAGTAAAAATAGGATTTACTTACTTGAATTTCATCTTGTTTGAGAATTCAACGTTTCGAGTAAGGCGTAGGAATTTGAAATATGCCTTGTTTTCTTATAAAACCTCCGCTAGACAAGCGAGTGTTAAGACTCAAACAAGGGCAAGCACGAAGAGCTCGAGATCCTTAGGATCGAGGCTCAAGACAGTTGTCCCTTTTGTAAATAGCTTTTGTAAATAAGTTTTGAAAACCGAACATCGAACAGCATAGGATTTGCTCACTTGGAGCAGTAGGCCTTGTAAGTCTCTAGAGTTCGACCACATCTGGTCCCTGGGAGGTCGCCACTTTTGGCACCACACCCGTGTCATTTGCATTCCACGCATGGTACTTGCATGAAGATGATCCCATTTAGGACCAGATTCCATAGTAGAACCCTTTGGCGTGATGTCTCCTCCTACCAGAGTTTGTAAATTGAGATTTTGTTAAAATTGGGAGGATCCCATATTCTTCGTGGCTAGATTTAGGGAGACACAGAAAAGGGTGTTTGCCATCTTTGCCCTTATCCAAATCGATTTCGACAAGGCCAAAGAGGGGCATCTGTAAACACCCCGAAATCCCACGAATTTCTTAAACAAACTTGGTTTTGTAAAAGCAGCCCCAAAGGGCTATTTTGAGTCTGGAAACCCAGGAGCCTTCCAGACAACTCTGTATATATGTTTTAAACTTCATATTTCAAAAATATATAATATGGCTTTTGAAAACCTTTAAAACACGTTTTTGAAACCCCAAAGCAGCTTGGCCTAATCAAGACAGGACCAGCGAAGTCAAGAAGAGCCCGGAACCGGAGCATATGTCGAGCCCGGCACAGCAACTCTTGTATCACATCCATACCCCCAGGATCTCGAACGTCCAAGACCTTGTTATTATCAAAATGTCATTTGAAGTCATCTCCAGAAGGTAGAAACGGAGGCGGACGACCATGTTAGCGAAGACCCAACGCAGACGGAGTACTGATGCTGTCAGACCCCGCACAAATCGTCCGTTTTGATTTGTGCTCGAAGGAGTCAGAGTTCAGTTTGAATTGGATCTGGACCATATATATCCAGATCCCAATCCAAACCCATGTATGGACTTGGATTTGGATTTGGATTAAAAAATCTAATCCAATATCCATATCCATGGCCCACATCACCTTCTCATAAATGGAGGTGGGGCCCACTTGAATTTTACGTGGAATCATGAGCATGAGAGAGAGTGGGGGTGGATCAGATCAAGTGTGTTGTAATTAAGCTTGACTTGTGTGTCAAGTTTGGGGTTAATCATGTGGGTTAGCCTAATTGAGTGGGTTTAAGCTTGTAATTAGCCAAAACCTAACATAGGACTGCACCAACATGAGGTGGTTAAGGTCTATGGGCCATGCAAAGGGAGCTCCTTCACCTAAATCTAACCCAAAACACCTAATCCTAGCCTTCTACCCTAATCCGCCCCTAATCTGAGCCTAATCACCTAACTCACTTCCCTAATCCCGGCCTAATCCCAACCTAATCACCTAACCCACTTCCCTAATCCTTCCCTAAACCTAGGTTAATTTCCCTAAACCTAATCTAATCCTAGCCTAATCACCTAACCTAGCTCACTAAACCTCACCCTAGAACCCAACCACCTAACCAAACCCTAAACCCCTAAACCACCCCTAGCCCACAATCTACCCAAACCACTAATATTTAAAATATCTGGCCCTATCCTTTCCAGCCCACCTTATCTTCATACCACCCTACCTAAACCACCTAACCACTACCCCAAACCCAGCCCTAACCGACCTACCCAACTCCCTATATAAACCCCCCCTCTTGGGGTGGGTTTTTCAAGAGCTAGAACCCCTCATCCATCCCAGCCGGGCCCTCTCTTTCCTCCACTTCTCCAGCTGCTCCACCTGCTCCACCTGCTCCACCTGCCGCCTGCACCACCACCATCTCTCCATCCCACCACCACTTGCACCGCCATCTCCACCACCTCCCGGCCGAGCCTCACTACCTGCCCAGCTTCCTTCCAACCGAGCGTCACATTCTCTTCACTCGGTAAGTACCCCACACTCTACCTAGCTCCTTCTCCACTCCCTCTCCACTCCCAGCCACCCACCATACCACCACCTACTCTCCATCCCACCACCACTTGCCGCCACCACTACACTCGGCCAAGCCTTAGCCGCCCTAGCCATTCGCCACTACCTAACTACCCTAGCTACACCCGACCACCCTATCCGATTTCCTAAGACCTACCCATAGCACTCCCTTATACCCACTACACCCACTACCACCTAGCCCCATCACCTAACTAGCTACCTTCCCATACTCCAGCCTTAGTCATCCTAGCAGCCCGCCACCACTACATTCCCCTAGTCGGCCACTCCAACCGACTATCCCTTCCATTCGGCCAGCCATCTCTTTTCCCCTAGGTGTCCCATTCGACCTTCCCTTAAGCTCCCCTTAGGTCCATACTCCCTGACACTATATACCCTCCTAGTGACCCTACATACTCACCTTGCCCAGCCCCTTTAATCCCCCACACCAAGGCGACACCCTTGCTTGCAGCCGGCCACCATCAAGGCGCCTATCCCGCGCCCCATTTGCAGCCGGCTAGCACCCTTTGTCGTTCACCCTCGCTGAGCTCCCGTTTGCAGCCCAAGGCGAAGGCCAAGCCCACGCTCAAGCAAGGCCTCTACGGACCAGCTACTAGTAAGTGCCTAACTCGGTCTTTAGCTGTATACTTGCTTGAGATTCAATTTGATACGGGGTTGTAATAACGGAGCATAGTCTCCCCCCGCTTGTAATAACGTGGCTTGGCACACCCACACACGTGCACTCTCCTAGTTGTGCACGATTTTGAACACACACGGGCCTAATCAGCCCCTAATACATAAGTATATACATATACTTTCATTTTTGTAGGGTTTTGCTTAAGTTGGGTGTGTTGTCTTTCAATTCAAACACTCACACACATTGAGCCTTCGCTCTTATTTGAAAGACCCAAGTAAGGGCCGACCTATACTATTTGGGTTTCATTTCATGTCGTGTGTGTAAGCCTTTCAATTCAAGCACTCTCACACACATTGAGCTTTCGCTCTTATTTGAAAGACCCAAGTAAGGGCCGACCTATACTATTTGGGTTTCATTTCATGTTGTGTGTGTTAGTCTTTCAATTCAAGGACTCTCACACACATTGAGCTTTCGCTCTTACTCCCAAGACCTTAGTCAAGGCCATACTGCAATTTATATTTGGGTTTAATTTCATGTCGTGTGTGTAAGTCTTTCAATTCAAGCACGCACCCACATTGAGCCTTCGCTCTTATTTGCAAGACCCGAGTAAGGGCTCATATACATACTCTATATACATATCTTCCTTCGGCACTTACTTTACAAGTCATTTCCCTTCGGTTATTTTTCTTCAGTATTGTCTTTACATTCGGGTTTTTCCTTTGGAGTAGCATGAGTTTGCATTGCATCTACGCCATACCACGAGGTAGGACGCATATTGCATCAAAGCAAGCCCCGCTCGAATTCGCCCATGTAGTGGAGTGTTCATAACACACAAACTAGGTGGCCCAAAAAGGGATAAAAGAAAAGACTTAGGCACGTGCAAATCCACGTGATCTAAAACATGCAATCGCATTTAAAAGACCCGAAATAGACACCTCGAACCGCTTCGTAGGCTTTCTATCCCAAAACTTGATTTTTGCAAAGCGTACAGACTGACCCTTGCGCATCGATGCAAGAAAGTCTGCGACGACAAGAGCTCACTTGCTCACAGTCGCCACGATTAGAAGTCAGTGTTAAATATATCTTCGCTAGCTTAGGTAAGCTAGCTGGCACGCCCTGTTTGCATAGATAAAGCCTTAGACACACGAGAGGATCCGCTCCGAGCCCTGAAAAGGTGAGAGGTGGGGATTTTCGCGCGTCTACAATAGCTATTTATTTATTTCTCGTCAGCCGAACAAAATATCTCTTAATGTTCTTTGCAATATGACGCTTGTATAGAAAATGTATTGTCTCTAAGAATATGATCTCAATTGTATTTACAAGTAAAATATCACAATCACTACAAACTTCATAGGAAAATCTATTCATTGTATATAACTCCTTGATGCACCTTAACACCCATACATAATTATCATCTTTCTCTATACCCATGAATGCAAATATCACAGAAAAATTATTATTTGTTGACGTAAATCCTACAACTTCTAAGAAAGACATCTTATATCTATGAAAGAAACCAAAAAATCTTCTTAGTATATAACAGTTTGACCAACCATATCCTTTTTCCTAATTTTCATCCTTGTATTTTAAACTTATCTTACTGTACTAATATTTATATCATCAAGATGCTTCAATTGTAATAAATATACTTCACCTTACAATGACTTTTGCTCATTTCTTACAATCTACTTACAAATGCATGTCCTTTCAAATATAAGGCTAAAGAGTGATTATGCATACCATTAACTACATTCAATCTCCACAAATAATCAATTCTACTCCCTCTTATAAATAAGAATAGGTATTTCACCTTCTTCGTACCGGTCCAACAACAACTTTGAACATAAACTTTTCTTGCTTTTATATTCACCACTTCTTTCGTACACAAGCTATACTTTAGTTCTTGTACCTTTACTTTTCAATTAGGAAATGATAATAACATTATTACACTTCCTTCCAACATCTCTTACCCATTGTACCATATCTTCTCGATTGTAAAATATTGCATCTATGATAAACACAATACATAATTAACTATAGTAAACACAATGCATAATTAAGTTCATCATCCTCACTGTCAAAAAATACATCATCGCATGTATCATCACCCAACCAACAAATGGGTCATTCGATCCACTTCAATCAATTTCAATATCATCATGTGTAGTATATTAAGAGTCTAGTATACAATAATAAAATCACTTGATTTTTTTGGCATCCTAAATATTAAAAATAATATGGTTAATGTAATAAAAATATAGAGTAACACACTTTGCATTTGTATAGAAATCTTATTGTGATACTCTTAAGTCACAAATCACTCAGAAGAGAGCCGCATGTCAAATGCATCTTCATTACTGCAAAGTCACGCTTCAAGAACGTTCTTTGGAGAAGCCAAACATGCTTGGGATGCAACGACCAATAAAGAAGTGGCTTGTCCTAGGTGCATCACTTTCTAAACACAAGTTTTTCGACTACCAATACTCACCTTTCTAGAAACTTGATATTTTTATCCGTTTTTGTGTGATTGGTTACTAAATTGATGAAAGGCTTAACAATATCTCTATTACGGTTGTGAGAAATTGAATAATATTGAAAATAAATTGAAAGTGATGAAAATATATTTTGTCTTACAATAGAAAGTGATACGAGAGAAACATATAAAGGTAGAAGGAAAACACTATCGAATGTGGTGTAAAACTAAGGATGGGGCTATGATGATTTCAATGGTAATGTAGAACCTTTGGTAGAACTAGTATGGTGAAAGGTTCGGTGAATTGTGTGTGAGAGTAGAGAGAAAATAAATCAGGGTATTTTTAGATTTTTTAAAAAAGATTGTATATTCAGTAAAAAAGGTGTATGAATAACAATTATCATCCTCAATTAGTGTAGAAAAAACGAACACCATTGGATTGAATTGAACCTACCCATGTATTTGATTGAATTGAACCTACCCATGTGAGATACACTCTCTCTCCTCCCCCACCCATCCCATGTATTCTCTCTCCCCCAAATGCTCTCCATCCTATCGCTTCATCCCTCCCCACTCGCTCTCAATCTCATCTCCCCCATGCTCTCAATTTCATCTCCCGCACGCTCTCTCCCCCCACACGCTCTCCATCCTATTGTGTTCTCCCTCGCCCACTGCTATCGCTCTCATCCCCCATTTTGTGTGCTCTTTATCTCTCTTGGCACCAATCCCTCACCCGTTTCTCACACTGGCAACTCCCTCAGTATCTCTCACTGACTCCCTATCCCTCACTTGACCCTCTCGACCAAATCCATCTCTCTCTCCCCTCATCCTGACTTCTCCCACCTCTCAACTCCTTCAGTATCTCTTTCTCTCCCCCTCTCCCAACCCCCACATTGTTGCTTTTATCTGATGCCCTAAATCTCAAAGTTTCAACAAAGCTCTAAAACCACAAATTTATACATGTTTCATTTTCAAGTGCATAATGAGGGTTTTTGGTGTGATGCACTTTGTTATCTTCAACACTATGCTCCTACAGTTTATTTTCTTACTGTTTTAGTTAATTGATATTGTAACTTCATTGACTCTGGTTACAATGATACTTTTTTGTTTGTGAGCATAGCAAGAATATTGTGGTTATTTAAAATTGTACATTGATATAGGTTATGACTTGTTTAGCTAGTCTCCATCTTGAGAATGGTAAACGTGTGATGGTGTCTTTTTGTTTGGAATCCTAATTTGCATGTAATCTTCATAATATCGTTTGTATTAGTTCACTTGGGAGTATCAATAAATTTTAGAAGAGTTATTTGGAAAGGGCAGCAAAGTTCATTATAGTAGTTGCTTTTCTTTGTCATATATGAATGTTCTTTTCTATTTGATATGGCATATTTAGTAGATACATATGTTTTTGAAAGCTTTTTGTGTTGTTATCTCATTCAATGAAATGCTTTCTGAAGTGTTCAAATTCCAAGCAACTTAATTTGTATCAACAATTAATGACAATCATCCATTGTTTGTGTTAGCAAAGTTGTTGGGAGAAATATTGCAGCTGACCAGTGTGTCCCGGTTTTGTTTCTATCTCTCACGTACTTTGATCTCAAACTGGAAGATGTAAACATGCTTATGTTAGTCTATAAAAGACATCAAACAAGTATCTCTGAGTAACAACTTAATATGCTTGTCATTTCATTTATATTTATCATTTATACAGGCTTTAAGAGAAACCTACTTTAAACATGGATAATAGTGAATCCTCCTCGAGCAAGAATGTAGCTCAAATATTAGATCTTAGTGACACTCCAAGACAATTGAATTTACACAAGTACGAAAAAGCATTTGAGTTTTATCTTATTGACATTCCTATAGAGCTCAATATGGAATAGAATGATGAGGCAAGAGACTTAGAGGTAAGTAGTAGTCACAATGGTAATATTGGTAATAGTAAAAATAGTAAGCCTTTAAAGCAGTGTTATCCGTATCGCACCGTATGCGATACACACCATGATACGATATAGGTAGGTGTATCGCAACAGCTAGTGTATCGCACTGTATCGTACGATACGGGTCGTATCACATGATATGCCCTGAGACCCTTATAAAGGGTCCCCGGCCGACCGAAACTCGCAATTTTTCGCAGGTTTCCTCTCTCCTTTTGGGTTCTTCAAGCTCCCTAAGAGCTAGTTTTCGCCTCTTTTATGTTCAAAGCTCCAAAATCGTGTCCTACGGTATCCGTGCAAGCCTCCAAACTCAGATTTAGGTATATTTTAATGCTTTTTTAATTTTTTTCATTTACATTTGTTATTTTTTGTGTTATTTCATTTTTTTAATGACAAAATATGAAGTTATTAAGTATGTGTATATGATTTTTATTGCATTCATGAAGTGGGAGACACTCCATTTGAGTGTTATTTGAAGATTGGGGATTTATGAAGTGCTTTTATTTTATGGTTTTTGTTTGAATTAAAGTACTCGATTGAGATGGCAGGAAAGGGTAGTAGAGACTCCCATTATCGGTCTGATGATCAGGCATGGCAGTGGAGTATACCAGTTGAGAGTTCGTGGTTAAAGATCAGATGCTTATTTTGTGAAAAGTTTGTTAGTGGTAGAATTTCAAAGTTGAAACACCATCTAGCAGGAACCAGGAAAGAAGTTGCTTCATGCACAGGCAGAGTTAGAAGTTTGTTAGAAGGTATTAAATGGCAATACCTGCAAATGATTAAGAGCATAAAAGAAATGAGACAACAAAAGGATGATTTTCAGATGTATAAAGAAGCGATAGTGCTAGTGCTACTGCCACTAGAGTTGGATTCACTGATAGTTTGCATTCAGATGCTAGAACAGAGATTGGTAGTAGCAGTTCATGAGCACCTAACAGGGGAAAGAGGGTTGCAGCTGAAGACTTTGGAGGTAGTAGAAGAGGAAGATCTTCTTTTAGTATACATTCATTTTTTCCTCCTATTACTACACCTAGTACACATCCTAGAATTCGTGCTGCTATGGCTTCAGAAAAGTTGCATGATCAGGTAGACCTTGTAGTGAGCAAATGGTTTTATGATGCATGCATTCCATTCAATGCAGCAAATAGTTTTCATTTTCAAGCAATGACAGATACAATTGCTAACATCGGTCATTGATGCAAGATGCCCTCTTATCAGAAGTTAAGAGGAAAGATATTAGATCAGACTGTCATTGAAGTGTAAAAATATTATTCGACTTTGAGACAGTCGTGGAAGGAAACGGGATGCACTATCATGGCAGATGGATGGACTGAAAGGCGAGGAAGGACATTGCTAAACTTTCTTGTATATTGTCCTAAAAAACTTATATTTTTGAGATCTTTAGATATGTCAGAGGAGAGACACACTGCAGATATCTTACGAGAAGAATTTGATAAGGTTATACAAGAGGTTAGGCTAGAGAATGTAGTCCAATTGATTATAGATAATGCAGCTAACTACAAAGCAGCTGGGAAGGAGTTAGTTGATATTTATGAGACTTTTTACTGGACACCATGTGCAACTCATTGTTTAGATCTCATCCTTAAGGATATTGGTGAGATGGATGAAATAAAGGCAGCAACTGAGTATTGCAAAGATATTACAAAATTCATTTACAACCATGCATTTGTTTTGTGTATGATGAGGAGATATACAGAAGGTGCAGAGCTTCTTCGAATAGCTGCAACTCAGTTTGCAACAAACTTCTTATGTGTACAAAGTATTATGAGACAGAAGCAAGCTTTGAAGAGAATGTTCTCCTCAGATGAGTGGCAATAATTTGCAGAGTTGCCTCATAATAGAAGAAATAGAAAGTTGAATGAGATTGCAGAGACAGTTTTCATAAGTACATTTTAGAATGCATGAGTTAGATTATTGAAAATTACCTGTCCTTTAGTTAAAGTTTTGTGATTGGATGATAGCGAGGAGAAACCATCTATGGGCTACCTTTATGAAGCCATGGATAGGGCAAAAGAAGCCATCAAAAATAATTTTAATGAAAAAAAAAGAGATTATGTGCCCGTGTGAAAAATAATTTATAATAGATGGAATAAATAATTGCATCAGTCTATTCATGCAGCAGTCTATTATCTAAACCCATCATTCAAGTACTCAGCAACCTTCAAAAGGGATGGTAAGGTTAATCGAGGAATCATTGATTGTATTGATAGATTAGTCCCTGATGAGAGCATAGCAGATGTGATATATCGAGAGATGGAGATATATGATAATGCTCTTCAATTGATGGGTTTGCCTGTTGCAACTCGCAACCGCACTACGATGCGTCAAGGTAAATTGTTTATTTTCATGTTTAAGTTGCATCTTATATTACTATGGATTATGTCTCTAATGTTTGTCTTTTTCTATAGATGTTTGGTGGAACAGGTTTGGAACTGATTGTCCAAACCTTAGAGATTTTGCAGTGAGAGTCTTAAGCCAAACCTATAGTGCAACAGGTTATGAAAGAAATTGGAGTGTTTTTTAACACATCCATACAAAAAAGCGCAATAGGTTGGAACACAAAAGACTTAATGATTTGGTTTATATTCGTTGTAACATGCGCCTTCGTGAAAGGTAATGTTGTATTACTTTCAAATTTTTAATTCAATATTGTTTAACTTTAATCTCAAATTGTTAATATTATTTACTAATTGTTTATCTTTGTTTGTATCGTAGGCAATTAAAAAAAGTAAATAGAGAAGAAAGTCAGTTCGATCCAATAAGTTTGGATAATTTTGATATATTAGAAGATTGGGTTATGGAAGACACTGAAGAAAATTTCCTCCTAACTGATATTAAAGCAATTACCAGATTTTTCTAATTTTTTTCCTAATTTAAAAAAAAAAACATATTTTTACTATTTTTTATTGATTTTTAATTAAATTTTGCATTATTTTAATATTAAAGTACGATACGATACGATACGCCCCTATCGTAGTGCCCAGCGATACACGATACGATATGCGTCAGACAACACTGCTTTAAAGTGTATTTCAATTGCGTAGAGCTTACTATCCTCATTGTTATGGAGTTTGAATCATATAATGAAGCAGATCAACTTTATAATTCATATGCTAGGTTGGGAGAGTTTAGTGTATGAAAATATGACAACATAAAAGCTAGATGACCTATAGTTTGCGCAACATTTGTATACAGCAACCAAGGGGTACAAGAAAGAGAAAGGCAATGTATAAAATCAAAGGACTAAGGGGTTGCTTGACAAGAACAATAATAGGTTAATGTTCAAAGAAGAAGAAATGGGCTTTAAATGAATTTGTAGTTCATAATCACTACTTGCATTCTCCTTAAAAGTTCAATATCCATAAATCAATAAAAACACTTGCCTCTCCAAACAAGTAGACGATGATTGATAAGTTTTTTAGAGTTGGATTGAATGCATTAGATATGATTAAGTTGTTAGAAACTAAGGATCATATTCAATCAGTGTCCGAGATGTATATAAATATGTTCAAAGAGCCAAAAAGAGTTATATAGGGATTTACTGGCATAGTTTGTTACAGTATTTTGGAAAAATCTAAAAGACTCAAACTTTATCACACCATTCAAAATTTAAATCGATAAAGATAAGCATATGTAATTCTTTTTTGGACAATAGTTTGGAGATTACCACTACTTTGGAGATTTTATTTTGTTTGACACCACATAAAAGAAGAATCAATATGAAATGCCATTTGTTCATTTTATTGGTACCAATCATCACAACCAATCAATCATAATGAGATGCTCTTTACTGGGGATGAAAAGATGAAGTTGTTCATATGGTTGTTCAATGAGTGGCTAAAAGCTATGGGTGACTGAGCTTCAAATGTCATTTCACCAACCAAGGTCCTCGTATGAAGAAGTTATCCTAACTATTGTGTATTGGTATTGTATGTGGCATATCCAACAAAAATTTTTGAAACACCTCAACAACTTATATATAGTATCCAAATAGTTTTCATGTCAAATGGAATGGACAATTTTATTGCTCTTAGTGTAAAGAAGAACTCTAAGAAAGATGGTATGAAATGGTATGGTTATTTCCTAAGATGCTTGAAATAAAAAGAGTGACTGATCTTTGGTCACATCGTGAGTCTTGGGCATCTCATTTTTCGGCAAAGGCTTTTATCATAGGAATGACTACAGCCAACATAGTGGAAGTATGAAAAGTATGTTTTCTAGTTGATTTAATTCAAAAACTCTTGTTAACCTCTTTAGAAATTTTGATGATATGGTCAAAGCAAACTGGTGTCAAGAACAGCAATATGATTTTCAAATAAAGGATGGGACAAAACTTTGTCTCTATGATAGTCGCCTCCTAGCACATATGTGAGAAATATTTATTCCTATAATCTTTGAGAAGTTTTAACATGAATTTGAGAAATCTACTTTATATCATGTCAAGCTTTTACATGTGGATGATGAATATAAGGTAATCTATATCCAAAGAAATAGAAAACAAAAAGAATACAACATTACATAGAAAGAAAATACTAAAGGGTTATCTACTTGTCAATGTCATTTGTGGAACAATGCAATTATTGTATGCACCCATGTGTTGACAATGTTTAGAGGTATGCATTTGCCCATTTTAAATATTTTGTATTTACCCATTTTAAATACAAGAATCAGGTTCTAGAAGTAGATAGATGGTGACCCTAGTGGTGAAGGAGGCTATGAGAGAAGACTAGGGCTGCAGTAGATGTCTTCAGAATAAATGTGTAAAAAGAAAAATACCGACTTTGAAATTAGTGGAAATAATTATCTCCATGGTTTTCATGCTATTATTCATGTTGATGTCCTAATTTTTGTTGATTTTCTATGTCTATGTTTTTAAAGATTATCAGTTTCTTTAATATACTATTCAAGATGCTGAGGAACAAAGGTTGTGTTTCATTAGGTAGAAGGTCCATTCTTAAAGTTTGGTTCAATTGGATCATCAAATAGCTCTCCAATATTTGAATTGGAAATCCAAATACCGTTGATTGGTGACCTTCAGTGGTTTTCCTCTGATGCTTGATGGTGACCTATACTGTAAAGGTTATATGTTTTCTCTAGTCATTGATACGGACAAACACTTTAGTTCTTGGAGAGGATCTATTCTCTCACATAGATGGTATTGTAAATTTGTAACAGGATTTGGTCTTATACCCATACGAGAGGAAACTAGATAGTTGTTGCACACACAAACTTCTCTCTATAATCTATGCACACACATTGGGTATTTGTGGGATTTTTTATTACATTGGTTTTTGAACTTTGTGGGTTTAGACATTTATTACATGGGTTTTTGAAACATAAGTTACAACATTTGGAGTGGATTTCAAAGTGTGCAAAACAACTACCAAGCTCAGAGCTTTCTTTATGGTGGATGGTACTGATGCCAGATGTTCAAGGGTCCACCCCATCACCGAAATTGAAACAAGAGCTATAGAAAGTTGTACTAGAATTGAGTAGGTTGTCAACAATCTCACTGTCTGGCACTTCGGCGGATGACGAACACGATCCACGATCCTGTTTCGGTCCCAAGTCCTCCAACACCAGTGATACTTTTAGTTTGTAAGGGTTTGTTGTTGACTGATAAATTTTGTAATGGCTGAATAGTTGATTTTTTGTTGAAGCACTTCATGAGTCAAGTTGTGGCAAACACCTTTTCTTGTTCATAATCGAACATGAGCAAGATGACAAGAAGTGCCATCTACGAACATCTCAAATCATTTAACAGACCTATCTTTCACCATTCACCTCAGCTCCTTACTTCTTTGACTTAGAACAATTGCATGTGTTGGTATAATAAGGAGAGCTTAATTTAAGGAACCTACAAAAATAGAGAATCATAAGTGATAAAATATAAAACATGTGAATGTGCATTAAATACAACCTTCAAAAAGTATTTATTTATGAAGGTGCATTAAATGCAATCTATAAAAGTATTTATTTTTTAATTTAAATCTCCACTTTTGGTTATGCCAACCAAATGGTGGTGATTCTCCTCTCTCTCTCTCTCTCTTACAGATGCATGTATATATATATATATATATATATATATATATATATATATATATATATATATATATATATATATATATATATATATATATATATATATATATATATATATATATATATGAGAGAGAGAGACATTATTAGTAAACTATGAGGTTGCCTTTTTACGATATAAGATTGTGGGACTCCTTGTTTAACGATATAACCATTTACGAAGAATGAAAAATAGCAATCATGCCTAAATATTGATCTAGACAAGCATGTTGGAAAGAAAAAAGGCAATCATGTACGAATAAAAAGGCAATCACATTAATAATACATAGTATAAAAAAATTACCAAGGTTCATCAAAGTCGTACATCAAAAAATTGGTGTCATTATGTATTACAAATTCAGAGAAACCTTCCTTAAAATTCCTTCTTTTATGTAGTTGCCGCTCGTAACACTTCTCTTGTTTTGTTAAGCTCCATCTCCAATTCAAGACACCCGGAGCAGTTATTCCTAGCAGGTTTCGGTGACGTACCCGTGTCTTCATCTTTGTTCTCTTCTTGGTTTCTTCTCATATTATTTGCCCAAGTGATATGCCAGCAAAACTTGAATTCAGAATAGACGAAAAATAAGATTAGATAAAAGAATACAATATTTAAAACTAATCAAATATCTTAAACTTAACTTTCATAGGAGAACTTATATATACTCGCATCCTTGGAGAAAATATTTCCCAATTGTCTGATGAAAATTGGAAATCTTAATTTCCATTAAACTGCCACATGCTACATAGACTTGGCCACTTGACATTAGTGCACCACAAACACTCCTCAAGACACCTTGTATAAGCTCTTTCAACATCCTCTTCTCTCCCACGTGTCAAATAGATGGTATTGTGGTATATATGGATTTGAATTTGACACTCTTCCCATGATTTATATATTCTTGAAACTCCTCTAATGAATACACAATGTACTTTTCTCCCAATGCACTAAAATTGATAATAACATCATCGAAGGTTAGACATGTCTTCTTCCAAAATTTAAATTGAACATCAATTTTTTACTGATAATAACCTTCGATTATGTCAAAGTGATAATAACATTTTATTCACAAAACCAATGCCTTTGCAAACTCTTCTACTGAGAGTGACATGATACCTAGCAAGAAAGGCATTTAAAATATGCTTATTGACATAAAACTGAATTTAAGACATAAAATTGCACCTAATTCTAACCTTTAAATGTGTTTGAGCAGCTACACGATAGACAAATGAACTAGGCAAAATTCATGGTTCAGGATTTGCAAGCTTATGAATCAATACTAGTAGATTTTTCTAAACAAACAATTGAAAGTATAAAACAAGACATCTAATATCAACAAAGGGAACCATAAAGTGCATTACAGACAAAACAGCACGTTCACAATAGCAAACAAAACAATATAAAAGAGGATGTGGGATGGAACATACCTAACTCAGAATATCAAACAAATTCAAAAAGATATAATTACAGTGAATTCATGTATTGTCGTAATATCAAGCACAATATTAAATACATCAACCAGTTCAAAAGATTAAGGTGAAGCACATATGCAACAAACACTCTTAAGTGGTTTCAAGGATGTTGCAAAACCTGCCATTCATTTGAAGGCATACATGTAATTGCGAGAATGAACCAGTAACATAAAATATGACATCTCCCAAATATCAATAAATCAAGAACACCATAAAATGTTTTGCTAGTAAATCAAATTACGTTTGCAATGGAGAAAACAAAGTACGGTAAAGGATTAGAGATGAAACCCACCTAAAACATGCGAAAGGATTAGTTGATACACAACAATGGATCACAACACAATAAATCACAACAAAAGACCACATTATGCAAAAATGAAATGTACTTAAAATTTGGGGATTCAGGGTTACGTTGGAACTTTGAAATTTCGGGCACTGGAGAAGAGCAACAATTTGATGGGGAAAGAGGGATGGATACCAAGGGAGTCGAGAGGTGTGTGAGAGAGAGAGAGAGAGAGATGAAGGGAGTTGAGTGGGGCAATAGAAAAAAAGATACCGAGGTAGTAGGCACCGTGGAGAGAGTGAGAAAGAGCACGCAAGGAATCGGGGGGATTAGAGCGATGGCAAGTGGTGGGAGGGAGAACACAACCGGAGGGAGGGCGTGTGGGGAGAGAGAAAGCACACAAATAATCCGGGCAAGATGAGAGCAAGTGGGAGGGGTTGAGGAGAAAGAAAGTGCACAAGGAATCTGGCATATACGGCTAGGATCAATTCAATGTGATAGTGGGTGGGTTTCAGCAAGACTCCCTCCCTCTCTATATATATGTGTGCGCGCGCGCGTGGGGTAGGAAGAATCCGAAGAGGTGAATCTTGAAAGGATGATGTATCTAGGTAGTGTCACCCGTTATGGTTCAATTGCATCAATTGAGGTGACGCAGCAAGGCTGCACCAATTTTTGAAGAAAGATACACCAACGACGTGTTACTCTTAAAACAGTAACGCCTCGTGGGTATATCTTTCTTTCGAACGAAACACATCTGAGGCAGACCTCTTCTTTGATGGCCACCTTCCCAATCACCTAAGATGTCAACGATCGAGTCTCAAGAAGTCAATTTACTTGAAAAATCAGTCACTCAAATTGAGAATGAGGGTGAGAGAGAGGTTAAGAGAAATTGAGGAGAGATGAGAGAATTTTCGAGACAGAATTTAAGAGAGACATGAAGATAGAGTTTCTCATGTAGATGAAGAGATCGAAGAATTGATGGAAAGGATGAGATCAAGAGATATCACGGGGAAGGAGAGAGAGGTCTTCTTGTAATGGTAAGGTGAGATTTGGGAGATGAAAGTGAAAGGAAGAGACGACGGAGACAAGAAAGTATGTCTTGTGGGGCTATTCTAAAAAATAATGAAAAAACTAGTTGTTTTATTTAAAAAGTACAATTGCTATTTGTAACCTCATTTTCAAAAAAATTCAAAATTACCCCATCCACTTTCTCTCTCTTCTCGCACCCCTTCTCTGTTCCTACAACTCCTTCACATTAACAGCAACATCACTGATTGTACACCACCACCATCGGTGTTCTCCTTTTGCTTTCATACATGCATTCTTGTATCTAACTTCCTATCCTTGCTTCGACCTCTTTTCCACTCTCACAATCTTCAATCTATTTGTTCTTCATTTCAATGCTTTCGATATATATTCAACTGTAGTCAATCTTCACAAAACCATTATACGGATATTATTTCAAGCATTCCATTGATCTAGTAAAACATTGCACAAAAAGTTTATCAAAAATCAAGTTTTGAAAGAGCTCTTCGATAGATAAGTGAGGTAACCTATGATTTTCATGAAAGAGATGCATGGCATATAAGTTCTTGTAAAATGTTGGCGTGCCTTAGGCACATTGGGCTTGTAGGATGACACTCGATTAAGAGAAGCATACCCTATGCGTGACCCTCTCTTCTAAGAGAGGCATCACCATGAAGCATCACTATCAGCGTATCTATTGCAGGCAATGTGCACCACTCTATAATTTTGTTGTGTTAATATTGTTATTCTTTAATCTATAAGATGGCTAAGAAATTAAGTAAAAGTGTTTGTTGTAGTGCAATAGATTATGGATATATTATACATGACAACAATGAGATTGATGATAGTGAACCGAATGACCTATTTATCGATTGATTGACTCATGATATATATGACTATATATTTATTGACAGCGAGGGTGATGGGCTTGATTATGCAGTTGTATTTATCACAAATTTAGTATTTTATAATCAAGATAATTAGGTGTTAGACGGAAGCACAATATTGTTATCATTATTATCTGATTGAAAAGTAAAGGTATGAGAAGCAAAATATAGCTTGACAGTGAAAGAAGTAACGAAGATTAGAAAAATAAAAAGGTGGATGTTGAAAGTTGTTGTTGGAGAGAGTGAAACTGATGGTTTATGGAGATTGAATATAGTTAATGGCATATATAATCATCCTCTAGTCTTGTATTTAGAAGGGCACGCATTAGGTAGACAGAATAATGTTGAGTATAATATGACAATGAGATGAGCAAAAGTCATCGCAAGCCAAAGCATATATTCTCACAATTGAAGTATCTTGATGATATGAATGTTAGCACGATAAGGTACATTTAGAATGCGAGGATGAAAATTAGGAAAAAAGAAATGGATGGTCAAATTGTTCTGTAGTAGCTTTTGTATGAATTAGATATTCACCAGTAATATACTTGGCATCGGAGGATATGAGATATATACATTGTTAGCACCATTGTCTTTGCACATCCTCTTGTTATGTGCATTTTCAAAGGTATTGAAATTTGATTGCACATACAAGATAAATAGATATAAGTTACTTTTATTTATAGATTTTTATATCTATATTAGCTAACAAAAACTTCTCTATCTCCAGTATAAGATGCATTTTCTCTAGATTATAAGATTTACGTCAACCAATAAGAATCTTTTTGGCATTTGTCTTCATGGGTACAAAGAAATATGATAATTATGTGTAAGTATTAAGTTGCATTAGAGAATTGTATATGTCAAATAGATCCATGTATGTAGTGATCACGATTTTGTACTTATAAATGCTATTAAGATAATATTCTGAGAGGTAACACATTTCTTATACAAGCATTATTTTACCAATAACATAAATGGGTATATTGTTTGGTTGATAAGGAATACAAAAATAATCACTATATTTTGTGGGAGTTGGAGGAAGGTTGTTGACTGTGTAGATAAGTATACATAGGCATAGGCTATGATGAAGGCAAAGTAGAAAATTTTAGTTACATGTTTTCTTATGTTAAGGAACAATAGTTGGATCGATACAAAGATAGGATAATCTCATCATAGGGATAAAGTGATGCATTACATATTCATACAACTAACTAGTAGGTGAGTTTGCTTGTTTATGCATATGTTTATTTTATTTGTAATCCTTTAATGCTTATAATATGTTGGTTGATAGGATCGGATGGAAAAGGAAACCATCTATAAGAGACCCATATGATTCGAAAGAGAAAATTGCCTCTTTGTGTTGGTATCACATATATAGTGTTGTCGATGTTGTCTATTAGTCAACGCATCAGCTTGGTCCTTGAATTTCATTTCTTCCTTCATTGCTTAGCGTATCAAAGTCCCTTTGGGCCATAGAATGGTCTTTTGCTTTGGTCGGTTAACACATCTCGTTCAACTTCGAGGCCTGGTTGTGGTGGAGTGCCTAGTTGATATACTTAGCTAGTTGTCTTTATCATTGATTTCATGAATGCGGCATCAATTCCCATGTAGGAAGTGAATAGGAGAGTGAGAAGGATGCGATGGTGAAAAGGAAGAAGCAAGGTCAGGCTCATCTGCCCCCATTCTTTCCTAGTTGAAACCGGTCCTAAAGGTACCTAACATTCAAATGCCTATTCATATCATCGGTCTCAATATTCTTCACTGTCAAAACCTTATGATAATTCCATATTTTCTTCAACTATAACTACAAGGCTAGGCATCTTGAATCTGTTGTATAATTTTGTCCTTGATTTCCACCTTCCATTCCTGCCTAGTCAAAATAATCCAAGGAGAATGCCAGTAATCAAAGCCACCCCATGGGAGCAGTAGTGTGTTATATGACTGCTACTCTCAGGGGGCGGTAAAGGCACTATAAGGTAGCGTAGGTAGCCTTACTAGTTGCTTACACTAACTAGATCCACTTAAGGCGGCATGTGTTACTCAACGCACCCTACCTTCCTTATTTACTTATCAAAGTCTTACATGAGCGGCACAACAAGGTCAGTGTCACAAGAGAGGTAGTGGTAGAAATAGTGCTGCAGTCTAGCCTTCGAAGTTTGAAAGCCAATTCGTCATCCAAGTAACTTAATGATCAGTGACTTCTTGAATGGGTGGCACATTCTTCCATGTTCCTTGTTTGAGACTAATGAATGAAGGAATGAGAAAATGACCAATAGGATCTTCAATGATATGAAAATCTTCTTCTAGATTCTCATCTGATGACATATGTTCGACGTCCATATGAGCACCCTCATCACACTGAAACTTGGCATTCCATCCATCCAAGAAATTCAGCTACCGGGCCCACTAATACAAAAGGTGCTTGTTGTTGTATGCTCCCACTGAAGGTGGTGTAACCTGACGGTGGCTGCCTTCGCCACTTTTAAGCGGATTGACTTTCTGGCTGCTATAGGTAGGTCAGCCTTGTGAAACTGAATATTAAGGTCCCTTATACCCATGGGAGTTTACTACCTTAGTTGTTGTAAGGATGCAACTGAGCTCGTTGTAGTGTCACAGTTAACCTAACACAAAAAGACTATAGGCATGCTAATATAAAAGGGTGTAAGCTCCCATAGTGTGGTGCTTGCCTAACTCCCATGGGGCAGTAGCAGAGCAGTTTCATACTGAAAGACTTGAAAGAGCTCAGCCACATTCTTTGACTTCTTGCCTCACCGACCGTGGGATATCACGTAGCGTAGCTTGAGGCACCTTCGGGTAATCTACTGCTCCCAAGACCGGGCTGAAGCACAGTAAGAATTGCACTAAAACCTCCTTAGGTAAGGCGATACCTATTCTGTCCGCCATCATTTGGATCAGGATGCAGGATGGAATTGCAGCTAAACGTAAAGTCTCGACTCCAGCTCGAGGCTGTGGTTTGCAAGTTAATCTGCACAGCTATTCCTTCCGTGGGGAGTGGCTATACGTACTGATCAGTCTTGCCGTGTAATTGCACACTGGGTTAGCATTATATCCGCCATTTAGCTTTGAATCCAGATATAGATCATATTACTTTATGCCAATCAATGAAGAATTTGAGGTCTAGTCTACAATTCTCATAATCATGAATTGAACCTTTAGCCGAATGGAATCCTTAGCAACCAGACTGATGAATGGCGGCATTCTAGGCCTTCGATTTGTGGCGGGGTTCAGTGGAACGTGGCGCTTGTGGTATGTCATGCAGGGGAGTGGACGGATTAGCGCCATGAATGTCCAGCTGGTGTACTGGCTGGAAGGCACTGTGGGAGTCGAGTCTGTTAGTGCAGTCGACCTCTGGATACTATCATTCTCATAATTGTTGGAGACAAAGCGTGTTCTCATGCCTAAATACGTCTTCCCTTACCAGGCTCAGTTGAATGCTCCTTTAGCTCTGGCAATATTACCCACGACATGGGAGAAACTCAAAAAGGCTGTGTCCATGCTAATGCGCACCTTTTGTTTCGTGTTGTGCATATCAACCGGAAGTAACACGAAGATGGGTTGCGTTCGGTTTAACTTGTTTATGGCACTACCGGAAAGCGAAGCAAACATGACCTGGAACACCAATGACGTCTCTAAACATATCGCTCGAAAGAAATTGACATGGGCAGCACCCTGAAATTAGAAGTTTGTGAAGGGTCCGTATTTCTTGTATTATTTGTGTCTACCCAAAGTAATCCGAAAAGAAACGGGTTTGTGTATCGGTTGACCTGTTTATCACAAATACGGCGTAACACGACAATGACACGTGGCGTAACACGACAATGACACCTGTTTATAATCATGTATATTGATAGATAGGGTGAATATTCTTGGAGATGATGACTATGGTTGTCATGTCATCAGGAACTTTTAAAAGAGGGTGAGTGTAATAAACACCTAAAATTTCTTAAAAAATATGTTCTTAATAATTGTTTTTTAAAGACTATTTCAAGGCGTATAGGGTGAGATCATGTGTCTTGGTTTTATAAAAATTAGATCTCACATGAAGGAGAAATAAAAATATTTTGGAAGAGAAAAAAATGAGAAATTTGAAAGGCTTCTGGATCAAGATGATAAAGCAGGCTTCATCAAAATTTATTTCATGAAGTAGGTTGACCATGGCTAATACTTTGCCCCTCCTTAGGTGTTTTTGACCTCAAATGAACTTCATTTAAAAAGTTTTGGCCAGTTACACTCATTTTTACCCAAAAGAGTCTTAGTAAGACAAAATCAAAAACCTATTTTTATTTTATTTGTCCATGAGATTTTATTAAAATAATATTTATTTATATTCAATATTTAATATAGATTGGTTTTTATATTTATTATACATAAGAATTTCATAACTTATATGTATATATAAGTTTATACACATCTAGGGCACCAAATAAGGTTGTATTTGTAAAAATGAAGATTTTAATGTATATGTATAAGGGATAGTTTTCATAAAACTTTATGCTTTAGGCATTATTGGATACATAAATGTATGGGAGAACTCAAAATTCATGGAAGACGGTTGTCATGCTCTCATTTTGTTCTTATCACTTATATGTATATATATTTATGTACATGGCTCAAGCCTTTACTCAATTAAGATTAAGTCTTATCTGAACCTAACTCAAGCCTATTGACTCCACAATTGTTCTAGTTGATCCATGCTATGGTGCTTAAAATTCATTTTGATTCAAATTACTTAGTCAAGCATTATAAGCCAAACCAAACCTACCTTAGTCATGGCTCAACTCACCTCATTGGAATTAGCTCCGCATCAAGTCACAATAGGTTGTTCCACTTTGATGCTTTAAGGCCAACAATTATCAAGCTTCATCAAGGTTTCAAGTCAAGACAAGCAGTTAAATTAGAATCGAGCCACACTAAGAAGCCGTCCAAACCATGTCAAGCCTTAAACCAAGCCAAGTCACTCAAGGAGCCCCCAAGCCATGTGGAAGTCAACCAATTAAGCCATGCTCTCAAAATTCTTATCTTTTAGGAATTATTAGATATTTTGTAAGAATTAAAATATGGTTGTTTCTTTATCACTATAGGGGTTGGACCCCTTCTATAAATAGATCCCCTATACTCTATTGTATTCATCTCTCTATTTATCAAGCAACAATAATATTTTTAAGTATCCATCAAGTAAGGTCATCCCCTTCTCTCTCCCCCTCTCTTCTTCCGCTTATTTTTGGTGTGCATGCATGTTGACCTTGGAAGATCCACTAAGGAGAAATTCGCCCAATTTTGAGCATGCTCAAATTGTGAGAAATCAAGTAAAGGAGAAATCCATCGTACTTTCATATTCCACCTCTTTTATTTTATAGTTTTGTTATAACTACAAGCATCCATTGAATCCCTTTAGGCATCATTAGTTAGGCTCTTATGTCTTAGGGTTCTTAAAAAAAATTGATTTTCTTACAAATCTATTTTCTCATTTATGCACCATTAGGTCATCATAAACATGCATAGCATCCATCAACTACCCTATCTAATTCCTTTGCATCCATATATCTTGATTACTATTAATTAGGTTCTAAGCATCCATTAAAACCCTTAGTCCTTGCACCGATTCCTTTTGAATTACCTTGCATCGTTGTTCTTTAATTTTATACTTACATAGATCATTTAATTCTTGGTTAGATTAGACTTATTTTACATATTAGATTAAATTCACACATGTTGAAGATCCTATTTTGCATCTCTTTGCATAAGTTTTCTTTAAATTTCCTACACATTTGATTTTATAAAAATATTTAAAATTTGTACACATTGAATATCAAGATTTCTAAAAATCATAATTTCCTACATATTAGGATTTTATGCATCTTAATACTTTTATAATTAGTTATACATTCTATTTATTATATAATTATAAATTAAGATATTATTTTCTTATGATTTATTCTAACCATATTCATATTAAGTTCCGTACCCATTTAGAATCTATATCCATTTATAGGTCTATATCCATTTTAGATCCATATTTGTCCTAGAGTCCAAATCTTATTTAGAGATCCAAATCTAGTTAGGACCCAAAACCAATAGGAATAGGAAGCATTTTTATGCTCACATTCAATTTCAAGTACTAGGTATTTTTTATTTTATTATCTAGAAATTTTGTAGCGTAAGAACAGACCTTTATATATTAAGGTAAGAAGGTAATTGTGAAAAGAATCTGGATAGGGTTTACAAGCATAACCAGAAAGTGAATAAGAGGTAGTCCTTTTGGACTTAGTTTTTATTTACAACAACAACTAAGCCTTTTCTCGTACTAGACGGGGTAGGCTACATGGATTCTTTGTTTCTACATAGCCCTATCATGTGCCATGTTAGCAGTTAACTCACAATAAGCTAGATCATTCTTTATTATTTCTTTCTAACACTTTTGTGGTCGTCCTCTACTTCTTTTAATATTTTCAAAATCTAGTTTTTCATACCTTCTTAGAGGTTCTTCTTTTGATCTTCTTTCTATATGTCCAAACCACCTTAAATGATATTCTTTTATTTTATCCTCTATTAGAGCCACACATAATTTATTTCTAATAACCTCATTATGTATACGGTCTTTTCTTGTATGACCACTCATCCATCTCAACATCTTCATTTCTGTCACAGACATCTTTTATACATGTTGATGATTAATTGTCCAACACTCAGAACCATAAAACATGATAGGTCTAATTGCTACTCAATAATATTTACCTTTTAACTTTAATGGTATCTTCTTATCACAAAGAATACTTTATGCTTCTCTCCATTTTAACCAACCAGCATTAATTCTATGCTTAACATCTCCATCAATTCTTCCATCACTTTGAAAAATTGACCCTAGGTATTTAAAACTTTCCTTTTGGGGATGCAATGTGTGCCAATTTTAATTTTTATGTCCTCTGAAGTAACCAAATGATCAAACTTACATTTCATATATTATGTCTTTGTTCTATTAAGTCGGAAGCCTTTACTTTTTAATGTTTCTCTCCATAGTTCCAATTTTCTATTAACTTTTTCTTTAGACTCCTCCACTAACACAATGTCATATGCAAATAACATACACCAAGGTACATCTTGAATATGTTTTGTTAACTCATCAATCACCATTATAAATATTGCATAATGGTAGATTGTATGTTATTTCCTTTGGGGGGACTTAGTTTTTATTTACTTTAAATAAATTAATAAGATTATATATAAGTGGGACATATGGTGGCATGAGGCTGGTTGATTGCATATACAACGAGATATGGTGGCATGAAGCTTATAGATTGTGTTTTAGAGGTCATATATTATCGACATATATATTATGTAGTTTTATGTGATGGAGATGTTCTCTATTGCATTGTATATTGGGAGGGTAATTAATATACCTCTAAGCTTTAGATATTGATGCTTGATATGGGTTGGATCATAGCTACTATATGAATGCTGCCTTAATACAATTCTCCAAGGTTGGGTTAAGAATGTACCTTCCATTATTGACTGATGATGCCCAATCTCCTATACAAGATGTATGATATATATGCTATCATGATTTATCATGATTTTTTTTTTGTGGTAAGGATATGTTTGTCAATTTGACATATATTAAAATATTATATTGAATTTTATGACTTATCTTGTATTGTATTTTTATAGATATATATGGCGAATATATCCTTGATGCCACCCATCATTCTATCTTGACAATACTATAGATATGAAAGCATTACCATTGGTTAGATATGAGACACCAAGGTGCTATGGTCAAAGGTAATATGAGATGTGTGACTGCCATGGTACATCTTGTGGATGATACTTCATCTTATATGGATGATACTTCATCTTATAGGTATGTGGCTTTCCTAGACTATGTGCTATAATGAGTCTTAATAGACAACCAAAGATCTTTTATTGATGAGCAATTTGGTTTGATATATACAATTTCACAAGTCCAAACATCGAATACATATGTTGAACTAGGACAATTGATTGGTATCGCTTGTGTAACTATTCAAGCAATAAGGCTGCCATGTGATCTATGAAGAAAAATTAGAGAAAATTATATCAATGTTATTATAGTAACATTCATTATTTATGATAAAGAACAACTAAATATATATTAATAATCACATACTTTATAAGTATGTATCAAGTCCAGTTATCCATGGTACGTAAAAAGATTATCACTAGGACGATCTCTATAAGTGATATTGCTCATCCATTTAACTACATGAGACTGCTCATCCTGGACATCACCGAAAAAATGAAAAATATTCATAAATCAATGCCTACAATACATAACTACTTAATCATAAAATTATTATTGCTATATGCAAACAAATAAAATACGTAATTATTAGCTACAATAGAGTTTTACGACCACTAAATCGGCATGCCTCTATGCGGGAAGCTTTGTCTAACTATTTGTACAAACAAGTCACTAATGTGTACCCTAAGGATACTCATTGACCCTCGATAAGGCAGAAGTCAACAATCGTATAATAGAAACAAGTACCCTATCCTTGACTTATCTTAGCATATAGTACACTTTATATGATATAACAAAAATAGCAAGGTCTTTTCTCATGTATAATCCCTTTTCTTTGAGCATGTAGTTAGAACATCTCGAACTTTATATCTCCAAACTTTCTACTTCACTTTATTAAAGTCATTGCCTATCAATTCAACCATAATATTTATCTTATACATTGCCTCCATCACTCATGTAAAGGCTATGAGGTGGTTGCCTATTGAAAGACTTAGAATCTCATAGACATCATGCAAAGCCATAGTCATTAAATCCCATGACATATCAAAACTTAGTGTGAGGTTAGTCATCTCATTCCATAGCATATCAAAATTTTTAGTATGAGGTTGCTTTCTCTTAATCAAAGTAGCGACGAGTGATTGATTCAAAGTTTAAAATAGCAGACTTCCTTTCTCACGTAACTTAGATCACCGTAAAATATCTTAACTACTACCTGGTACTACTATTTCTCATCGCGAAAATGACTACTCAAGTTTAACATTGTATCTAGTATAGCATGTCATCTATTTCAACGATCTCTACATATTTATACATAATGTTTGTTAGATGCATTTGTATATAAGGATCTTGTATCTATGAATCTATTACTTATAATGGATAAAATACTATGACATAGGGTAAATATGTTTGGTTCTAGTTTGCTGAAAACCTGGAACTAAAACTAAACTGCCTCAAGATGGTTTCATGTTTATATTGTGTTTGTATTAAAAAATATAAAAACTCTATTTTAAAAAGATTGGCTATCAATCTGATAATCGATCATGCGGTTTCAGAATTAAGACTGCCCCAAAATGGATAGTTTCAAGGTGGTTTCTAGTTCATATTATGTTTATATTAAAAATATATTTTTAAAAAGGCCATTATCACACTGGTTGTATGTCTGACAACCAATCAATCATATTGTCACATGTTGACAACCTCAATGAAGTGGGGGAATAGGCAGGTGTCATGTGGTGCTTGGCTACTTTTAAAATATTTTTCTAAATGATTGCCAACCTATCACTGTCGATACTCTCGCTATCTCTTGATGTAATAAGGGTATTAAAATAAATTTTGAATGAAGTTGGGGGGGGGGGGGGGGGGGTGAATCAACATGTGCCATTCGGTGCCTACTTATTTTTAAAATATTTTTTCTGACCATCTATCAGTCGGTCAACTCATTGTTATTGATACTCATGATTGTCTTGTCATCGTCAATGCTAATGACTGTCAAATTCTTTTGAAGCTAATCTTGGGGACTTGAAGTCCCAACCACTTGCAGCTATAGACCACATCTTGTCATTAAGTTACTTATGAGTTGTTGATACATACTTTTAAAAGCAATTATATATAGGACTCGTCTGGCTTTTAAAAACCATAAACCGTAACCAATTCGGGGGTTTCCGGTTGCTGTCTAGGATCCATACGGTTTTGTGGCCAGTTTGGTTCTTGTTCAAAATGCTAGACTGGTTCTAAACTAGTCATATCTACATACAGGTTTTGAATCACGTGCTCTCGCCAAAATTGTATGTGCAATATGAGTTATGATGTAGAAGAACAAATTTGAAATGGTTAGAGCAACATCATTGTCACCTTCTATAGGATATTTGGATGAAGCTCAGTAGAACCACCTTCATTATTGTATTATGAAGAAACTATCATATAATCCATCTTGAAGTGCAAAACTGCATTCTAGGATGATCCATCTATGTTGATTCTACATACTCCTCCTATTGTCCTTGTGATTGTCTACTATATGTCAACTCAAAGGCATTTCACCATTTCTACAATGTAATAACAATATGACCTTTTACTCGTCTACTTCCATATGATCCATCATCAGAGACATGTCTAGTTCTAGGTTGTTTGGAACTTAGAATCGGAACCAAACAGTTGCAAGAGTATTTTCCGCTCAAAATCTAGAACCACCCGAAAACCATAAATATTTTTTTTCTTGAAAAATAGAGAGATGGCTCCTTTAAGAATAGAATTCCCACCAAAACTCAACGGCATGACAAATTTGCATTGTCAAATGTAAATATATATATAAACTAGTTAATGGTGGTTTGAAATATTCGGTTCGAGGTCAATTTCTTCAAAGCATGAACTAGGAGGTTCTCAGTTTCGGTTAGGATTTTGGGACCAATTCATCTCATTCTAGTTTGAATTGCCGTATTGGTTCCAAATTGATCATGTCACATCATCACCTCTCAAAATCATTCATACTACCAAAATACAAAATAAATGTTTCATTCGTATACAATAAACTACACAATATAAGCAAACGACACTATTGCATATATAGGATATCTCTATCATATAACGTGAGTTGACATGTCTTGCAAGAAAGAAAGACGCACCATACGGTTTGCAATCAAGGTGCGTTGAGGATGCACAAATGGGACAAAGGCAAATGCATCATGGCCGCATCACTTATATATATATATATATATATATATATATATATATATATATATATATATATATATATATATATGTGTGTGTGTGTGTGTGTGTGTGTGTGTGTGTCACGGCCAAAGGGTTTGGCGTATGACCGGCGCTTAACCGAAACAGGTTAAGCCAACCTTTACTCTAGTTCGGGCGTAGCGCGAAAGTAAGACACTTAGTTCGAATGAGTTCTCAAGTTCGCAAGGAGGCAAAGACAATGAGTACAAATGATAACTTTATTGAATAGGAAGAGTGTTGCGTGTCCCCCTTACACGCTACAACTTGGTTGGAGGTGTCTGTACAATGTTATAAGTAAAAAGGGTTGTCTCCAAGAGGAGGCCCCAAAAGACTTCTAACAAAAGCTATTGGGGGATCCCACAAGGGGGCTCGGTTCTACAACCATAGTCTTGTTCTTGGTGGTTGGAAGGTCACATTCTCCCCTACTGAAACTATTGGCATTCATGACAATGTTACATATGCCGGTGGTACTTTACAAGTGCCTCTGGAAATTGTCTTAGAGTATACTCTTTTTCCTAAGTGGCTTGGTCTGCATCAAGTCCTTTCCATTTCACAAGGTAACGGGTCCATCATTTGGTCATGGTGTAAGGTACATGGTCTAGGATCAATTCCACCTCTTTACTCCCTAGGGTCCTTAGGTAAGCTGGTACTCGTGTTGGATTGCTACACCGTAGGTCTTCCGCATCTACATGGTACGCCTTCAGGTTGCTCACATGGAAGACAAGGTGTGTCCGAACATGGCCCGGTATATCCACCTTATACGCCCAATTTCCTACCCTTTTTATGATCTTATAGGGTCCACCATACTTGCGGATCAACGTCACGTGATGCCCACGAAAATATTGAAAGTGTTTAGGATAGAGTTTCACGAGAACGTGATCCCCTACACTAAACATGGCATCACAATGTTTTATGTCGACTCATTTCTTCATCCGCTTAGCTGCCTTTTCAAGGAGCACGTGTGCCAAATCACGTCTCTCTTGAATGTTCACCACAAAGGAGTATGCTGCATGTACCCTCCTAGTGTACTTTGCCGCCAGTAAATGAGGAGTTTGTGGCAATTGTGTCATAGCCAATTCAAAGGGGCTCCTACCAGTAGACATAGTGCATAGTTATATGAAAATTGAGCGAGGTCTATCCACTTAATCAAATCCATCTAGTTGGCACAAACATAGTGCCAAAGATAGCATTCCACCAAGGCATTGATTCTTTTTGTTTGGCCATCCATTTACAGGTGATAGCTTGTTGAGAATAATAACTTCGTACCAAATAACTGAAAGACCTCTTGCCAAAAGTTGCTTATAAATCGGGCATCGCGTCACTAACAATGTTAGAAGGGACTTCCTAGTACTTGACCACATGCTTCACGAAGAGCTTTGCCATGTGCTTTGCCGTGCACTTCAACGGGGCTACCACAAGCACCCCATACTTGAAAACCTATCCACTACCACCAAGATGGATTCACAACCGTTTGACTTAGGCATATTCAAGATAAAGTCCATAGATACACTCTCTCATGGTTGGCTCAGAATCGGCAATGGTTCCAATAGTCTTGCCGGTTTTTAGTTCTCAAATTTATCCTATTGGCAAATGAGGCGAGTCCGCACGTACACTGCTATATCGTCCCCCATGTTGGTCAAGTAAAAGGATCTCTCTAGCAAAGCTTTAGTCCGCTCCATACCTATGTGTCTAGCCCATAGTGAGTCATGACACTCCTTTAGGACATCTCTTCTTAAGTTCCCCGTCCTTGTCACATAGAGCCTATCCCCTCTTCTTAGTAGCAAACCGTCTTCAACCCAAAATTGCCTAGTCTTACCCTCATGGACTAACGTTTTGAGTTGCTTAGCCATCCTGTCTACATCCAAGCCAGCACAAATCTGCTCCACCAAGTCACTTTGGATATGCACACTTGAAGATTCACCATCTCCCTGAAGAGCAACCAACTCTGCACGTCCACTCAGTGCGTCTGCCACTGAGTTAGTCTTACCCGCCTTATAGAGCAACGTGAAATCAAACTCAGCTAAAAATTATTGCCATCATACCTGTTTTGCTGATAGCTTCTTTTGTGTCTAGAAGTAACTCGCAGCTACACTATCTGTTGAAACCGTGAAGTGGTTCCTTAGGAGGTAGTGTCTCCAAAGGCGAAGACAGTGTATCACCACCGTCATCTATTTGTCATGAACTGAGTACTATCTTTTTGCATCTTTGAGATTCCGACTCTCAAAGGCAATGGGGTGTCCATTCTGCATTAGCACCCCGCTTAAGGCAAAGTCTAAAGCATCTGTTTGTACTTCAAATGGTTGGTTGTGATTCTGTAGCACCAACACATATTCCCTCATCACTGCCTCCTTAAACTTGTCGAAGGCTTCCTGGCAAGACTTTGTCCAGTCCCAAGTCTGACCCTTCTTCAACCTGTCCGTCAAGGGGGCTATAAGAGCGGCGTATCCCTTGATGAAACGACGGTAGTAATTAGCCAAACCAAGAAAGGAGTGCAAACCCGTCAGGTTGATTGGAGGTTGTTAGTCTTTGATAGCTTGGATCTTCCTCTCGTTCATCCTCATCTTTCCATTACCAATCACATGGCCTAGAAAGTATATCTCAGTTTGTCCAAACAGGCACTTTTCCCTTTTGACATAGAGATAATTCTCCCTCAATGGCTGAAAGAATGTCCACAAGTGGTGAACAAGTTGATCCATGAAAGTATTGTACACTACTATGTCATCAAGGTAGATGACGACAAATTGATCAAGGAATGGATAAAAGATCTTGTTAATCAAAGTTAAGAAAGTTGATGGAGCATTAGTCAGTCCGAATGACATCACAAGGAACTGATAGGCACCATAACGAGTCAGGCACATAGTCTTCTCCTCATCTCCCTCAGCGTTCCGCACCTGCTAGAACTCCGAACGAAGATCTAACTTAGAGAAGACTCGTGCCTGTTCAAGTTGGTCGAAAAAGTCCATAATCAAAGGAAGGGGGTATTTGTTCTTTACTATAAGTTTGTTCAGGGCACGGTAGTCTACGTAAAGCCATTTTGACCTATCAAACTTAGTGTGAAGAGTACTGACATGCCAAATGATGCTTTTGAAGGTCTTATGATTCCAACCGCCAACATCTCATCTAATTGTTCTCTTAGTTCTTTTAGTTCCACTAGTGCCATGCGGTAAGGTGCCATGGTC
>JAYKKT010000063.1:13517500-13757500 GCA_036023115.1 Brasenia schreberi | reverse complement strand
TATGTCAACTCAAAAGGATTTTCTTTTCAAATCAAATCAATAAGACTGCCTTAAAATATGTTTCTATGAAAAACCATCAAAGCTCTTTCAAAAGGTTTAATGAAGACTCTTTTAAGAAATATGAGTTGTTTCCATAAAACATGTTTAAAAAATTAATTTTAAAACTATGTAAAAATGTTACCTTAACCTTGTTCTTGAAGCATAAAATTCTACCCAAACTATGACACTACTAGTAATTCATTTCTTTCCTTTTGTCTCGATATTGTGAGTATATGTTCATATTTGATTGTTTTTGAGTCCTATCTGAAGCATCCTCAAGGCACACATGTGGATGACTTGAATTACTTTTGAAGCATCATCAAGCTATCACATAAATCTCTCTTAATCTCTAGGCTTATCTCTCACCCATTCTTATAGCTCAACATAAGGATGAAAGGTGGGACAGCAAGTATAGTAGTAACATCCCTACCATAATAAGGAGAAGACTTCAGACTTACTACCAAAAGGGAAACAAAACTTGACTCCTAACATGACTCAAAGAAATAAAAAAATTCCAGCTTGTAATCAAATACATTTGTCTCATGAGAATGCATCATGCATGTGAATTGATATATGTTATGATATAATGAAGTATATTGTCTCAACACTGATGGGACAAACAATGCCCTTGCAAAAATGCTACAATATACATTTTAATATAAGCTATAAGAAAGAAAAGAATAGAGATCCCCACAAAAGGCTAGAACAAATCTTTGTAGGTGATTATAGCTCATATACTAGTTTTGAAAAATCATAAAAGTATTTTTGAAAATCAAACTCTTTGAATGGATCACTTCAAATAAAATACAGAAGGACAAAGCATATCCACACAACTCTATGCCTCAAAATATTAATTCTGGAAGAAAACAATAACAATTTTGTTAATTAAATTCTTAATTTTCAAAATGATAGAAATAACCACCTAGTAACCTATAGACAAGTAAACATACTAATACCCTTAACCCTAGGTGGAGCATGGATCCTCCTCAAATGTAATAAACTCTCAAATACAAGAATAATATCCTCAAATACAAGAATAATAATATTTGAAGTGTCACAAGTGTACAAAAGATGATAACTCAAAAGAGAACTCAAAAAATAAAACTTTTCTTCATGTTTTGTCTTTTATTTTCACTTTTTGTTTTCCTTTACCTTTTCTTTTTTCCCCATCCTTTTGGCCTTCCACTTTTCCCATAATATAATATTTCAGCGCATAAACAAAAGGAATATATTAGAATACATCAATAAACCACGGATACATAAGGTAATCTAAAAAATCCATTACACTAAGTACAAACAAAGCACCACAATACGCAACAAAGAATCAAGAAAACACTAGTCAATCTACAAGCTAAGATATCTTAAAGATAAATTATTTGAATATTTTAAAAGTTAAGAAAATATTACCAAAGCACAGGATGATTTCCTAAACTATTTTAAAATAGAAAATCAAGTGAAAACAAATTTTCCAATTTTTTTAATTTCAAGTGGTTCAAAATAAAGAAACTCATATTTTCAAAATCGAATCCAATAGATAAAGACATCATAAGCATATCAAAAAATAAAAAATGGAATCCTAGAATAATACATCATGGAGGTTTTCATACCAAGCTCGATCCTGGCTAATGGTTTTCTCTATAATACTTATGAGGATCTTATTAGTTGTCTATGCTTTGATTATCCCTGTAGCATAGTAAGGTGAGAAAAAATGTTAGACAATGCCAAGAGAATGACATAGTCTATCAACACACTTAGTCCCATTATCACAAATAATGTCTCTTAGAATACCAAAATGACACAATGTTTTTCTTAATGTTGAAGTTACATGTAGACTTAGAACTCTAGACAAAGGCACAACTTAATTCCATGTGGTAATACTTTCAAGTAACCAAGATAACCTATTACCACTAAATGGAGATCAAAATATGGAACCATTGATATTAAGTGCTTACATGAGAAAAGACTAAAGACTAACTATTGAATGCAACTATGATGCAAGTGCATGAATGACATGACCATGAATCAGAGAATTATGGCAAAGATCGAACATGTATATAACAATCATGACTCCAAGTAGACTAGTAATAACCCTCTCTAAGAATCTTCTTTCCCATTATCTAAGCACCAACATGATCACACAATCTCTCATGATACTCACGCATAATAGCCTCAACACCAACCGATCGATACATCTCAGTAGGACACTAGAGAATTGCTTGTAGAAAATACCGCTAAGAAGGTGATATTGGTGGATAGCTTCCTCATAGTCTTTCAATCTCTAGCATGTGATGAAAACTCATTTCTCTTAAAAAAGACTTCGATGTCATGAAACCAAGATAAACTATCATCAATAGGTTCAACACTACATATAGTGGTCAAAGTGGAGGTTGACTCATAGGAAGTTGGAACAACCTTTGAATCATGACAGATCTAATGCGAACTCAAATCAAGTGAAAATAAAGATGCTAGAGAGGATAAACTATTAGTGGTAGTATTATGCTCCTGCCTTATGTGTGTGAAAGAATAATGATCAAACTATTGAATTATACTTTGTGTCACATTATGATAGAGTGATAAATGATCATGTTTTCCTTGTCAAACTCTAGTAACTTGGCTTATGACTAAGAGAGAATCACCAAACATATTGACTTGGTTATCACCTAAACTTAGGAAGATCTTTACACATTGTACAAGTCTCATAATCAACAACATTATTGGAACACTTGAAATTTAGTTGAAAAGAAAGAGGGATTCCAAATCTCTAAGGAAAAACTAAGATAACCTTGATACTTGTCACAACTCGAGTCCTAGAACCGTCAAAGTATATTTGCCAGGTATGGTTGACTTCTTTAATTAGAGCACCATCATTTAGAGGTAAACTCTTTAAGTGACTGGAAAGAGCATGGTCTTTTATTGACTTTTGGGACTTATATCTATTGTCATACTCCACGAAAAGCAACTACCATTTACCAAGGCTACCAATAAGGATAGACTTCTAAAAAGGGTATTGAATTTGGTCTAAGTTGGAGACAATGCTAACCTCAGTAGGCAACATGTATTGGTAGAATTTTTGGGTTACAATGCTAATGCTAAACAAGTCTTTTCTAACCCGTTACACTTCTACTCACACATAATTAGTGTTTTCAAGATCTAGTATATGGCAAACTTAGTCTTTCCATCATTCTTATACTATATTAGGTATTGAGCCACGCGATGATGATCCCATGATGGTGAACTATGCAAGGAAATGACACCAGACCAAGGCTTGATAGGTCAAATGACTAGATCGAGGTTACGAAGATTGATGCACCCAATCTAGGAGCAAGGTTTGGATTGTGGACCCTAGTAGTAACCCCAACCAACCAGCTCCATTTTGCATTAAAGCAGGAATTAACTCCCCACCAGTTGGTGGGTTGACTGAAGTTTGCTTAGGAAATCACAATAGAGTTAAGTGTGAATTAGCTGAAGCTTATCACTAGGAAATTCTCCATTAATGTAGTGTGCATGTCCTAGGTAATCGTTTGCTTTGATACTGTGAGAGTATTAGTGGTTGTGCCAACTAGAGGTATGTTCTAAGCCTATATATATCAAGGTGAAATGAACAAAGAGTAGGTTTTTGTGGCTATTTCTTCTCTGTAAGAGAGTTTGAACTTATCCATCTTAACTTGTGTGACTGAATTAGTAGGGTATAATTCACATTCAACCCTCTTATCAATAACATTCAACCCTCTTATCAATAAGGTTTTTTATGATTGTGACGACTCCTTTTCTCTCTTCCCTTGTAATCTCCTATCAACATGAGCTGAAAGCACATCATTGGTGCTTTCATTGATAAAATTCTCGAGTGAAAGAAGTCCAAAAAGCAAGAGGATCATATATGCTACAAGTATTAGTACCCGGATCGCACCCAAAAATGCACAGGATGATTAAACCTCAGATGAATGACCCAGTTGATCAATGTTCATTTTGATGAAAAGGAACATCATCAACCTCACTAGCTCACTCGGGTCCAGAAGAAGCGACTCCAAAGGAAAAGCGCTGAACAGAGGTTGATAAAATCTTGTCAAGGTAGCAAAACACACAAAGGAACCATAGCCAGTCAGGACTAGCATGCCCAGAATGGAAGATTCTAACAATGGAAGATGGCAATCTAGAATTGTCGCCACCCCATCCGAGTAACTGCGGGTGCCGTCAGATGTAGGAAATGTCTAGCACAAATTCAGTAGATACTGAAGAATATTGTAAGTACGATATTGATGGTACTCCTTGTGGAAGTGACCGGGTATTACGAATTCGATCCACCTCTCAACATAGATGCCGTTAGTACTTTGTCGGGCGAGTTCGCCGTAGCACTCTTAGACGATGATGAAGAACCAATATTTGCTATTATACTTTCTCATTAAGGTAAACAAGAAACCAAAGCAAAGTTCCCAAAACCCACATAGGGCATGCTTTGCCATCTCAGGCCACTACGTCTTCATGCTCACATAGACATTTATCCAATCAACAGGATATTAGTTGAAGGAGTTGTCATTAATGCTTTGCTACTGGCTACATTGAGAAAGATAGGAAGATCGGTCTTCGATCTAATGAAAACCAATATGACTATGACTAATTTTGTGGAGAACCGGATATCGCGGTCAAAGTAACGTAGAGAGGAAGACATCTCCAACAACATTCTTTGTAGTAGATGCCAAGCCCTCCTACACAGATTGGGTTCATGTGAATCAATGTATAACATCCACTCTTGTGGAATAGAGATAGGGTGGAGATGGTAGATGGTGATCGTAATCCATTGCCGATGACGTTAGTGTGTTTGAGGCCGATTTGTATTCACTCCAAGTGTAGGCAATTGTATTTCCCGATTTACAAAGCAGAAGATGTAGACATTTGACAGGTCACTACTAAGGGCTCCAAGAGGGTCTACTAGACAACAAGAAGGAGAATTCCAGGACAATAGACGAATGGAGTGCATTACGAGACATCCAATATCGATTGGTAATGCACCACTTCAAATAAGACTTTTAAGGAACATAGGACGCCATAATTGACATACTTGGCAGACTGGCAATGTGCGGGGCCAAAGTTGAGGTAGTTCAGGAAACCCGAGAGCAACCTAAAATTGTGGCTGAACTTAATTCATAGTAAGAAGGGACGACCCTAATTTCATCCCACAAGACCTATTGGTGGAAATTAACCTCAGTACGGTGGCACAACCCAAGCCTACTAAGATTAGTTCTTTGTTATCTACTAAAGATAAGGAACGTTTGACCACTCTCATTACCGAATTACCGAATTGCTTCACATGTTGGAGTATCACAAAATTCTCAGGCTTGTCTAGTGAACTTGTTGAATTCCTATTACCGCTAAGAGGTTGTTAAACAAGATAAACAATTTGCCAGAAGATTTGACCCAAAAGTATTCCCTGCATTAAGGACCGAGATGAAATGATTATTCTCTGCCAAATTTATTCGACCAGCCAAATATGTATCGTGCTTGTCCAGAAAAATAATAAGAAATTGTGGATTTGTGTAGATTACCACAATTTAAACCTTGCAACAACGAAGGATAAATACATCATGCCAATAGTCAATCTGTTAATGGATGGATGGAGTATCGAATTAGAATCAAATATTCATCTACCGTTGGTTGGTCATGTCACTCGGGCCCAAGTCCACCGAGGTTACTTATCATCGAGCCATGTATTACATATTTCACTATTAGAGTGGTAAAAACATAGAGGTGTATGTTGATGACATAGTTGTAAAGTCTCGTAGATTTTGAGAATCACAGCCGATTTACAAGTCATTCTATAACTGATAGATACATGCACACGAGCTGAAGATGAACCCAACAAAGTGCGTCCAAAGTCTCACCAAGCTACTTCCCCACTTCATCGGTTTTGTGGTTCGCAAGAAGGGCACCGAAATAAACAATAACAAAGCTAAGGCAATTATAGTAGCACAACCTCCATGGAACAAATGAGAACTCAAGAGCTTGCTTGGCCAGATTAACTTCCTCAGGTGATTCATTGCTAATTACAACTACCTTTTCCCAAACTAGATGGGGTCGGCTACATGAATTCTTTGTTTCCACAGATTCCTATCGTGTGCCATGTTAGCAGTTAACTCACAATAAGCTAGATCATTCTTTATTGTTTCTTTTCAATACTTGTGTGGTCGTCCTCAACCTCTTTTAATACTTTCCAAATTTAGTTTTTCATACCTTCTTACAGGTTCTTCTTTTGATCTTTTTTCTATATGTCCAAACCATCTTAAACGATATTCTCTCATTTTATCCTCTATTGGTGTCACTCCTAATTTGTTTATAATAACCTCATTATGTATACGGTCGTTTCTTGTATGACCACTCATCCATCTCAATATCTTCATTTCTGTCACAAACATCTTTTGTACATGTTAATGATCAACTGCCCAACACTCGTAACCATAAAACATGGCAGGCCAAATTGTTGCTATATAATATTTACCTTTTAACTTTAACGGTATCTTCTTATTACAAAGAATACCGGATGCTCCTCTCCGTTTTAACCAACCAACATTAATTCTATGCGTAACATCTCCATCAATTCTTCCATCACTCTGAAAATTGACCCTAGGTATTTAAAACTTTCCTTTTGAGGGATGCAATTTGTGCCAATTTTAATTTCTATGTCCTTTGAAGTAACCAAATGATCAAACTTACATTCCATATATTCTATCTTTGTTCTACTAAGTTGGAGGCTTTTGCTTTCTAATGTTTCTCTACATAGTTCTAATTTTCTATTAACTTTTTCCTTAGACTCCTCCACTAACACAATGTCATCTGCAAATAACATACACCAAGGTACTTTATCTTGAATATGTTTTGTTAACTCATCAATCACCATTATCAATAAGTATGGACTTAAAGTTGATCCTTTATGTAACCCAATATTAACTTCAAAAAGTCTGTTATTCCTTCATGAATCCTTACACATGTTTCTGCACTATCGTACATGTCTCTTATAAGGTTAATGTGTCAATGAGATACCTCTTTTTTTGAAAGTTCTCCAAAGAACCTCCCTCGGCACTTTATCATAAGCTTTTTCTAGATCAATAAATATCATGTGAAGGTCTTTCTTTTTTGCTCTAAAATGTTTCATAAGATGTCTCAAAAGGTGAATCGCTTCAATAGTAGATCTGCTTGGCATAAATCCAAATTGGTTCTCTATTGTACTTGATACTTGTCTTAACCTACGTTTGATAATTCTTTCCCACAATTTCATAGTATGGCTCATTAACTTGATACGTAGATAATTTGTATAATTTTGAATGTCTCCCTTATTCTTATATATGGGTATAAGTGTACTCACTCTCCATTCCTCAGGTATCTTTTGGTTTCTCCATATTTCATTAAATAGTCTTGTGAGCCAAGTGATTCCTATTTCTCCTAGTATTTTCCAAACTTTTATAGGAATATTGTCTGGTCCTACCAATTTACCACACTTTATATCTTTAAGAGCCTCTTTGACTTCATTCTTTTGAATACGTCGGTAGAAATTGTGGTTTATATACTTTTCTGATTTGTCTAACTCTCCTAAACTAATACTAACATCTTTATTTTCATTAAAAAGCTTATAAAAATAGTTTTTTCATCTATTTCTTATATCATCACTTGCCACTAGAATTTTTTCATCCTTGTCCTTGATGCATCTAACATAATTAAGATTTTTAGTTTTCTTATCTCTAGCCCTATCTATCCTAAAAATATCTCTTTCACCCTCTTTTGAGTTGAGTTTTTTATATAAATCCTCCAAAATTTTAGTTTTTGCTTCACTCATTGCTTTTTTTGCTTCTTTCTTTGCTTTCTTATAAGCCTCTAAAGTTTCACTAGTTTTCTTAGCATAATATAATTTGTAACATGTCCTCTTTACATTGATTTTATTTTGCACTACTTCACTCTACCACCAAGCTTCTTTTTTGTGCCAGTACACCTCTCTTAGATACAACTAACACATCTTTCGCCACTTTTCTAATATGTATAGCCATATTGTTCCACATATCACACGGTGTACCAATATAATTCCAAACATCTCCTTGAAGGACTTTCTATTTAAATATATCTTCTTTCTCACTTTTGAGGTTCCACTATTTAGTCCGAATAGCTCGATGCACTCTTTTCTTCTTTGTCCATTTTTTTATTTTTAAATCCATAACTAAAAGTTGATGTTGGGTGGTTAAGCTTTCTCCTAGAATTACCTTGCAATCTTTACAACACGCTCTATTTTTTTTCTACAAATAAAATAATCAATTTGTGTTTATGATAAGCCACTCTTATAAATAATTAAATGTTGATCTCATTTTTTGAAGATTGTATTGACTATAAAGAGATCAAATGCCATAGCAAAATTTAAAATCTCCCTACCTTCCTCATTTATATCCCCAAAACCAAAGTTTCTATGAATACCTTGATATCCTAATGACTCTTTACTGACATGTCCATTTAAGTCTCTTTTTAAACAAATCATCTTCCTTTGTAGAATCTTTTGAATCACCTTATCTAACTCTTCCCGAAAAGCTGTCTTTATACTATCTTCCAATCGTACTTGGGGTGCGTAAGCACAAACTATATTCAAAACCTCTGTTCCAAACACTAATTTCAATGTCATGATTTGGTCACCATATCGTTGTATGTCTACTACACTATCCTTTAAATATTTATTTATGATAATACCAACTCCGTTTCAAGCCTTTTCTTTACCTAAGTACCATAATTTAAAACCTTTATCCTCTATCTTCTTTGCTTTTTCTCCAACCCATTTTGTCTCTTGTAAACATATAATATGAATATTTCTCCGAATCATAGTATCTACTACCTTCATTAGCTTACCGGATAATGTTTCGATATTCCAAGAACCAATACGAATCTTATTATCTAGGACTAGCTTCCTTACCCCCTGCATCTGTCTATATTCAAAATGCAGTGACCCTCTCTGAAAATTATTCACTATATTCGGGCAGTTATGTAGTGGGACTAACTTTTTTACCCACACCCGTCCATGATGTGGGAACCCTTTTTGTAATTGATTAACTACATTCAATAAAAAATGTAGTGGCTCTTGCTTAATCACTGCATTCGGGCTCTTCAACGCGTCGCTAAGCGGGAACGCCCCAAAGTAATGCTCATAATTTTTGTAATCCATGTTATAAAAATCTGATGAAGTTTTATTCTAGCTGTCGAAAGCTTAACACAACCCTCCTCTTTTATCCGAGCTTGAGACCAGTAGTAAGAAAATTAGAGCATTTCTGACCTCTACTAAAATTGAGAGAAATAGATGATTTTTTTTTAGGAGAAGATCAGCAAAAAGCGTTTGACAAAATTAAGTAGTGCCTGGCGAATCCACCCCTGTTAGTGCCACCGATGTCAGGTAGGCCTTTGAAATTGTATATATCGGCTGCTAATGAGTTAATTTGATGTCAGCTTGTGTAGGATGCCGATGATGGAATGAAAAGAGCTTAATTTGTCTTAGTTGTCTACTCGATAGACCTGAACTAAATTACACGCAAATTGAGAAACTTTGCTTGTCATTGTTCTATGCGTGCACTAAGTTAGAATGCTACTTACTACCTAGACAAGTGCATTAATTTACAAAGTAAGCATCATGCCGTATCTACTTAGTGGGCCTTTCGTGCAAGGCAAACTCATCAAGTGAGCCATTAATCTCAATGCAATTAATCTAGTGATACTCCGCTTAGAGCAGTAAAAGGGCAGGTTATTGCTGATATCCTTGTGCATCATTTGCCGATAGATGTCAATGACCCACTTCAAGAGATCGAAGGGGCCATATGGTGATGATACTCTGCTTAGAGCAATAAAAGGACAGTTTATTGCCAATTTCCTTGTGCATCATTTGTCGATAGATGTCAACGTTCCACTTGAAGAACCAGCCCAAACAGGCACAGCGGGAAATGTTTTATGATGCTCTGGCCTGGGTTTACTGACAATCAAGCCAAATACCAAGCTTTGGTTGCGGGTCTAAGATGATTGCTTAATCCCAAGTATGATGTGTCGAGATATTCAGAGACTTGGAATTGGTAATTAAACAAATAAACAGTGAATACCGCTAACATGATTCTAAACTACAAGAATACAATCAGATGACAAAAGAGCTGCTGGTTCACCAATGTAGCGGCGATCAGTTATGTCCCTAAGCAAAGAAATGGTTTTGATGGCTGCTTGACGAGTTGCAAATAGACCTCACACATCCGAAAGTAGCACTTGGTTTTGATGACCATTGGAGGGATGATATGATTCAATACCTCTACGATCCTTTCGGAAAAGTCGATCAAAAACTGAAACACCGGGCTTTGGCTAGACGAAGAACTATTTAAAAGGACTCATTAGGACTGCTCTTAAGATGCCTAGGAATGGAAGAAGTTACTTGAGTGATGGCAGAAGTTCATGAACGAGTTTGCACGCCTCGTTGAGCTGGACCAAATATGCAATAACTCACAATTATTGCTATTATTGTCTGACAATTATTGTTAAACATCTTTTTTTTTAGAGAGGGCACGCGGGGCGTAGTGGGGTCGCGCGGGGCGCTCGGGGCGTAGCTGGGTATGTGGCTGGGTTTAGGTCTTGGGTGGTCCAGCAAAAGGGGTGTAAGGGAGTCGGTTTGGGTGAAGTTGGGGTTAGGTAGGTTCAGTTGGGGTTAGGTAGGTTCGAGCCTATGCTAGGTTGGGGGTTAGGTTTAGGATGGCTTATCTCTTGGAGCCGGTCCACCGTATGCACACACTTCGAGCCTTCTTGGTTGCAGCCTCCTCCTTGGTTGCACTCCTCCTTGGTTGCAGCCCATGTCAAGTTGGTGCAGCCCATGTCTAGACCCACTAGCCAAATGGCTTGAACCCATACTCACCTTTGAGCCAACATGGCTTAGCCTCTCTCTCACTCTCTCTCCTCAAAGCAAATTCACGTGAATCGCTTTTTGGGACCCCCTCACCTCTATTTATAGGCAAATGAGGTGGGTCTTGGGTATGGATCATGGTTTGAGATCTGGATCCAAATCCAAATACTATTTGGATCTGGATCTGGATATTTATGACCAGATCCGATTAAGATCCAAATATTTATGTGGATATGAATCTGGATATTTTTGTCTCGAACCAATCCAAATCCAAACACTATTTGGATCAAATCCGAATCCAAATACTATTTGGATCCAATCCAAATCCAAACACTATTTGGATCCAATCCAAATCCAAACACTATTTGGATATGGATCTGGATATTTATGGTCCAGATCCAATCCAAAATTTTCTCTGATTAGTTCTTCTTGAAGTTTTGAGACAGACGGTTTGTGCGGGCCCTGGCTTTATCAACGCTCCGTCTTATGTTGGGTTTTTCCCAACTTTATCGTCGGAACTCCTTCTCGCCTTTTTAGACTTCGTTTCTGCTTATTTTCGTCGTTTCTAGCTTGGATTTCTGTTGCTTGGGTGGATGCTCTTGGCTTGGCTTTTGGGTGCTCCGGGCCTGGGCCTTCCTTTTGCCTTTTGAACCTGCCTTTTATCAGGCCAAGGTGCTTTATTTGGGCTCTTGCACCTGCTTCTCCTATTCGTCTTTGGCTTCTTGGGAAAATGGGGTTTAGCCCGGGTTTCAAAAGTTCTTATTTGGACCTACGGTTTCAAAACACTATTTACAAGTTTTAAAATAATATTTACAGGGTTTAAAACAAATTTACAGGGTTTTGGGAAGGCTCTTGGGTTTTTCAGAACTCAAAGTGCCTTTTTAGATTTGATTTTGTAAACCAGGTATGTTTTATAAAATCGTGAGATTTTGGGGTGTTTACAGGGTGGAGTCACGTGAGAGTAGAGCTTGAGGGGGTGCTTGGGGTAGCCGAGTATTTAAGGGTTTAGGGCCTTGGAGGGGTTGATTTGGTTTGGTATGACTCGATCCAAGGGTGGCTCGAGTGGGCTTATTTTGAGGGGTATAGGATGAGGCTTGTCCTAGTTAGGTGGGTCTAGGTTAGGGTAACTCGAGCCAAGGGTGGCTCGAGTGGCTTTTGGGGAGTCCTAGAGCCCAAAAGAGCATCTTGGCCGGATAAAAGCCAGTTTAAAAAGGCGAAAGGAAGGCCCAGGCTCGATGCAAAATGCAAGTACGGCACACCAAGGAGCCAAGTCAATATGTTATTAAAAAAATTTGTTTTTAAAAGGACACATGGGGTGAGACCTGGAGTCTTGATTTTTATAGAAATTAGAGCTCACGTGAAATAGGAATAGGAACATTTTTGGAGAGAATAAGAAAAAGATGAAATTTTGAAAACTTTTGAATCTAAGACAATGAAGCGCACTTCACCAAAAATTTATTTCATGAAGTGGGTCGGCCATGAGTACTCTATAACAAGCCATAATGAGGCGTCCCACTTTAGTGCCTCAAGACCAACACTTAAGAAGTTTCATCAACATTTCAAGCCATTCAAATGAGATCTAACCACCCTTAGGAACCATCCAAGCTATTTCAAGCCACCAAGCCAAGTTGAACGACCCAAGCTACATGGCAGCCAGTCAACTTTCAAGCCCCAACATCAAGCCAAAATGAAAGCCATTTAGCCACATATGACTTTAAAATCAAAAGTAATTTGTATTTAAACTTTCCTGTCTAAGAGACTGCACTCCTCTCTATCAATATGCCCCTTTTTCTCTCACGTAACTCATCTCTCTCCAATCCAAGGCAAGTCTATCAATAAAGCAACGGGCGACCCTCCTTTTCCATCTCTTCTTCTTCCTTTTTTCTCCTCTTGTGGTGTATGTGAATTTTGATTGAGAGGGATCCACCACCAGAGAAGTTCGACTGCTCCAAGGCTCCAAGAAACAAAGGACGTCTCCCTTTGGGCTTCCATTTCATATACTATGCGGAAGAGGTCTATCAAAGAAAATCGTCCATACACTTGTGACTTCGTAACTTTTAATTTCTGGTTTTAATCAAGTATCCTTTCCATTTAGCTCCCTTAGGACTCTCCCTTTGCCTATCCGAGTTTCGTTATCATCCATCATAGCCGGGGATATCCATTAGTTTTACAGTGCTGGTCGACCCCTTTATGATTCATAATTTTCGTTTTTTTAACCATCGGATAGATAATCCATTAGTTTGGTTAATGCTTGCATACATATTTAGTTACATCAAAGCTTTTTAATCCTTGCATATCATCAATTAGGTTTTTAATTATTTATTTGCCTGCCCCTTTCTCTCTTTTAAAATCTGATTTTCGGAATTTCTCATAAAATATTACGAGCGTCCGTTGAGTTTGACCATAAGGACCCATCGTCCCTCTTTTTTGCTTCCATAGGCATTATTACTTCTTGATCGACTTGCATTGTTAAGTCATCATATATGCAACCATAAAAACCCTCTTAATTACCATAGCATCCCATCATCATAAATGTTGCACATTTAAATCCTTGTTCTTCTTAATCTTGTTTTCTTACATCTTACATTCTACATCTTAACTATCATATAGCTGCGCCATAAAACTCTGGTTTTCTTGCATATTTACCTTAATTTCGTCATCTCATCATAGTTCTTTTAGTTCTAAAACCAACTCAATAGTTTTAGTTCTTCTAAAATCATATCATCATCCCTAGGAATCCTTCACCCCTTAGTGATTACCCGCATCAGGTCTTATAACTATCATATGTGCTGGCCGATCCTTTAAGTTAGTTTCTCCCTCATTTTTTCTGATTTTTAACCACAGAATACTCAGTTCTTTCGTCATAACTCATTGTATCGCATCTTAGATAGCTTCTTGATACCTAACATCTTGGTTAGTGTAACATCCCTCGTGTTACCAACCTTATTACTTTATTATAAGCACACCACTACCTACACCCCTATCTAAGTCTTCAACAACACCAATTACCTTCATATAACACACATTTAATCATCTCCATACTAGCTGCATCACAGTTAATTCAGCAATCATATAATAGCTCAAGCATCATATAAATACATAAAGATTTTTGCATACATATAGTAAATTCTCTGCATATCATTAGAGTTAATAACAATATATTCCTGCATCATTAAGTAAATTTACATCATAGTTTTCATCAAATAAATTTCTCCATACTTAGATATAATTACAGGCATCCTTATAAATAAGTTCTGTGTCTTAAATATACACCTTTACACTTGGAACAATTTCTGCAATTCCAGCACATCATAATAAAATTATTTGCATATTAGAATCATCTAAATATAATCGTTCATCCCTAGAACCCATATCAATATCCATATTAGGTTCCTCATCCAATTTAGAACCAATATCCATTTAGATCCAAAATCCCAATTAAAACCCAAAACCTAATTCGAGAACCCATATCCAAATAGAACCAAATCCCATTTAGGATCCATATCCATGATAGGTCCTTGTCCAAATTAATACAAAATATCCATTTAGAATCCATATCCATATTAGGCACTGTTCCCGCTTGAGCCCGCACATGATTGATATGGCACATGGAATTAGACTTGGACGTGCAAAACTTTGTTTGGTTTGATTTGGTTTAGGATAGTTTGGATCTCATTTGGATTTGCCTGGAGTCATTTGGATCATAGTTTAGGAAGTAGATTTGGATCCAAATTATCTAGGATTCATCGCATTTGGTATATCCATGTTAAGTATCTCTTTTCTATTAGTATCGTTTTAAAGTATCTTTCCGATTAGTCTTTATTTGCATTTGGCCCCTAGACCATATAAGGGTGCTCACCCTTATTTAAGGAAATTCTTAGGATTTTTTGTCATAATCCATATTTGATTCTCTTCTTTCTTTCGATGATCATTAAGATTGAGAGATTTAGTTGTGAGGGAGATTGGCTAAGCTAATTCATGTGTGACGCGTTTTCAAGCTGGTTATCTAATATGCGGTCAAGCAACATCATTATGGATCGAGTCGGCGATACTTCTGCAAGCTTTTCAATATTACTGGAGCTCAATTCGTGACAATTAGTATGATACTATAAGACTCAACACAGATCAGTTCTCGTCGAGTTGCCTAAAAAAAGGGGTTATTTTCATTCTTGTCGCTAGAAAAACTGGAAAAATTCAAAGTTTAGTTGATGTTCCGTCTTGAAACTCATTTGGATTGGCCAGATTTATCGCACCTTGAACATGGGCCATGGGGGATGATCGGGTTGAAGTTGAGGCCAAGTTGCTCTTCATTGTAGGCACATAGAAGATGTTGGAAAAACAAGACATCTATCTACATTTTTCGGTCGAAATTCTAGTCACTCATTCAACATTTCTTTTTCTAATCCGTTCGATCGCACCACTGCCCAACCACCATCTATAGGCCTGTCGAGTACATCATTGCCCCCACCCATGCTAGCCACCACATGGAGTTGCTTCGTCTGTCGGAGATTGGAGACGCCTAGGCCACCGTTCCCCCTTGATGGCTACCAGGAAAGCTTTCCATTTTCGGCCATCACCGACCACTGCTAGCCTCCCAGAATCACTGCCACCTCTGCCGCAAGCTGCTAGAAGCCTACCATAGACCTTTGCCACCATGGGGCTTCACCGGCTTTTTGGAGCCGTCGGGATTCAGTCGTATTTTACTATTCATCTTGCCTTTTCAATCAGACTATTCAGACCCATTTCATTTAAAACCTAACCGAACATAGGCCCGGTGTTGAACCTCCCTCAGTTGACTAGAGCTCTTCAACTTTGACTAGCCTTTTCTTGCTAGTTCATGATCAGAATACCATCTATATATAGCTGGACTCGGCCTTTATATTCCATGGTATTTTAATATGTCTGTTCGTGAGACGTGGTTCAAACCTCGCCATGGAGGGTCACTTCCGAGAGTAAGGCATCCAAGTTCAGTTGCAGCCACACATACCAGGATTGTTGAGTTGGAGGTTTGCTTGGACAGTTTACATAGTGGGGCAGCGTCGCTCAAGTTCAACCTACCTGGGATAGGAAAGTTACAAATAACATTATTTGGTACATAGAGAAATATTTTGAGGTTGTTAAGACAAAACCAGTTGGTTACCACGTCTCATTATCTTGATGGAGATGCGAAGTTGGTGGCGCACGAAGGAGTGAGCAACACAGATGAGGATGGTAGACTATTGGTCACATCTTGTTCTAATCTACGAGATGAGCTTCATCGACAGTTCATGTCGAGCTTTATGAGCTGAAAAGAATGCCAAAATCTAACAAGTTAAGGCATACGAGTAATATGAGAGTACATGTGCTAGTTTAACATGACTCTGTTTGATATTCATGGTATGACAAAGGAGGACAAGCTATTTTCGTTTGTTCCATGGTTTAAAGCACTAGGCATAGGTGGAGATGCGTCAATATCAACTATGGGATGTGTATGCAGCTATGGCTTCTGCATAGAGCTTGGTGGACTTACAGGACTCTCGAGGAGAGAAGGACCTTACGGATCTGAAAAAAGATGAGCAGAGACCTCATGGTGATACTCGGTCTGATGGTAGGTCTTGTGATAGGCAAAAGCTCTGATTGAACTCATCAAATGGAGTTCACGACAAAATTCAATTTCCATGACAATAGAAGACTCGTGCAATTGATCAAGAGAAGCAGACGCAGACCCCACAAGAGGGCCCTAGAGCTTGTTGCTACATTTGTTAGGGGGGCATCTTCGGAAAATGAAAATATAAGAGCACTATTAGACGAGCACGAGGCTATATCGAGCACTAAGGAGGACTTCATGAGAGCAACTCCCTTCCAATTGTTAAATGCGTTGCTGGTTAAGATGTCATTGCATTCAATACTTGTGCATGTACTTTGATGGACAATGGCGCCACATATTCAATATTGTCAATCACGTGTGCAAGGACATTGTAGTACGACTCAGAACCTCTAAGAGCAAGATGGTGAACACCCTTGTGTAGAGGATAGCAGAAGTGGCATTGGCCATTGGAGTGGTACTCTTGACCTTAGTGCGACCAATTTCAATGACTATGACATGCATCTTGGATGTGATTTCTTTATGCAGGTGCATTCATGGTGGCATTATATCTTTCAGGTTTGTGATTACTAACAAGACCCAGTCTAGGTTCCTTGCTAGTTGTGTCCTAAGCATTGCTATCGAGAGACAAGGGAGAGCTCTACAGAGGGTGATTGTAATGTACTTACTAGCCTTAAATTTGGAGGTTAGAGTCGTTGAGAACAACACTTTAGAGGAGATAGCTAAGTAGGAGTGATAACTATGGTACCGAGCATAGTTGAGGAGCCGCCTAAGATTGTAGCAAACGGGTTACACGATATGAGAGTGCATTCGAGACATAGATGATAGGGAGTTGTATAGCCGGTTGTGTCCCTTTGGATGACCTTGAGGTAACAAGGCACGAGCAACCCTACACTCTACAACAAGGCGGGACAACTATCACCGGTGTAGAATGAGGCATAGGTATAGCTAGAGAGAGCTTGCCGACATAGGAGATCATATATACGAGGAGTTGCATATTCGGAGCATGGAGCACATGGATGACACTTTGAGACCTCATGGACGAGGTCATGCTTCTATGGGAAATTGTCACAATACGCTGACCGGGTCAGTAGCTCCTGCAAGTGATCGATATGGCACATGGATTCGGACCTGGAGGTGCCAGACTTAGTTTGAGTTTGGCTTGATTTAGAGTAGTTTGAATCTCATTTGATTTAAAAGATTTGGGTTTTCCATATTAGTGTTATTATGTTGCATTTGGTGTGTCTAGAGTTACAGAGCTCGTATGATTAGACTTTATTCGCATTTTGCTGTGTTGTTGATCCCTATTGTAATGGAATTCTAAGGATTTTCTATCATAATCTACGTTTGCTTTCCTTTGCAATCTAGAGGGTCAGCGGTGAGAGAGATAAGCATGACTATTTTATGCATAACATGTATTTCTGGGCTTGTTGTTTGACAGGCAGTCGAGCAATGCCATCATAGATCAAGTCACCAATGCTTCCGTGCAGTTTTCAAGATTTGTCAAAGCTCAATTTATGACAAAATTCATACATTATGGTGGCCATAGAATATCTTACCAAATGTGTAGAAGCTCAACAATGTAGCTCAAAATGATGTTGTAAGGTTCATAACAAACCACCAGTCGAGGATCAATATTTAATAGAGAGAAGGTAATGATGTTCGCACAAGAATATGACATCAAGGTTATACATTCTACACCGTATTATTCCCAAGAAAATGGGTAGGTGAAGGCAACAAACAAGATACTCATCGACATTATAAAGAAATCGATTGAAAATCAACATAGAAATAGCACAAAATGTTGGGAGAAGTTCTCTGAGCCTAGATAAATTTGAAGACAAGTGCAATCGGGTTCTCCCCCTATTAACTCACATATGGACAAGATGTCATTCTACCTTTAAAAATTGCCATAAAATCACTTTGGGTGGTGTGGCAGAATGACCTTAGACCTGTCGAATTCTTACAAGCAATGTGCATGGGCTTAAATTCAACATATTTAGCCCTAGAGAACTTAAGGTGGAATATTGAGAAGGTTGCAAGGGTTTACAACAAACATGTCTAACCAAAACGTTTCGATATTGGTGATCTTGTATGGAAGTTTGGAAAATTGTTGGCAAATTGGGAAGGTCCATTCATGATAACTGAACCTAATCGAAGTAGTTTATATAGATTGGCCGATATGCATGGAAATGAAGTAGAATGAAGAATAAATTTTGAGGCACTTGAAGTAGTACTTACCTTCTACTTTGGAAATGTAAAAGCAAAACAAAAACAAAAAGGAGAAAAAATGGGAATGAATAGTGGGAGGATGGTGAAATGAGAGTGGAGTGATGGTGGTTGAGTAATGTCAACAACTAGAAATTTTCTTCATCCGTTGAAAACTTCCTAATGAAATCCCTTCTAAAAGCACATCTGCCTCTTGTTCATCTTTGAGCATTTGAAGCTGCTTCCCAAAAGTTCCAACAATGAGTTGGACCCCTCTTGCTTTGCCTTCTATTCCAGCATTCACTTATTAGAAAAGGAAGAAAGTTGACTGCTTTGCTCAGCTGGCTTGACTAGCAACTTCTTGCCTTCATGCATAAAGGTGCAAAATTTCAGCATCGAGATGGACCGGCTGCACGAAGGTTTTTGGATTTTCTTGACTTAGTAGCATGAAATGCGACATATCATTTCATTTTTGGAAGGAATCATCTTGGCCATCTAGGTCTGTTGGCAAGGATTGTAACGAGCGAAATTTAGTTAGCTCGTTGGAAATGGCTTCTTTTTTAAGCATGACACCCTGAAACTTGTCCAGTAGCAATTAGAAGGTGGGAAGTAAATAGTGACATGTCTCATGAATCGAAAATAATGACTCTTAAGTATCCAAAGCAATACAAATTTTGCATTAAGAGTTGCCTAAGGCCTTGAGGATTGATATCATCATTCAGAATCTTCACCGAATAAAGCCTCAATGAACTCAAGGTGCCTTGACAAAGAATCATCCAATCCAGGGAGTATTAAACGAAAATCAGCATAAGCCAAAGACAAATTCAAATTGTCGGTTCCTTGCAGTTTAGAAGGCCTGCTGGCTGATGGATAGTCCATTGCCACTGAGTCTCCAATTACAACATCTGAAATATCCTTTCAACATTATTATATTGAAACTAAGGTGGACAAATGTACCCCAGCAGCAACATCATTGGTAGGAGCAACCGAATAATTAGCCGTTAAGATATCAGGATACTCTGGTAATGGGTCCCATAACACTTCAACCGTAAAAACTCGTTGGGATGAGTTCTCCTCTACATCTACAACTCATTACAATTCGTCTTGCTCTAAGCAACTTTTCACTTCATTACTCCCTTTAGACAATAAGGTTTACAACGGCCACTCTAAAAAAGGATTGGAATGACACGACCTACATACTCGAGTCATGAGACAGAAAAGGATGGTGTAGATATGCGTTTTAAAACAAACAAAACATGGAGTGTAAAACATAGGAAGTTTCTGGATGGGGTTGTATGAGGAAATGCTTTGCCTACTGCAGGGATATCGATACCACCGAACCTGGGGCACATAAGAGAACGGGTTGACACAAAGGATGGTGGGTGAAGTTGAGCCTCAATGAACTCTAGAAAGATTTCTTCACTAGATGATGATACAGTTACTCAATGTTAAGGAGAGTCAGAAGTAGGGTGTGGCATAATACCTTTCTCCACTTTGTTGGCTCACTTTCTAGCTTGCTTCTCTATTGTAGTTTTCTCTTTCAAAAGAATCTTTTTAAAAGTAAATGAAGGAGGTGACAGAGTCTTCGAAACCTGATGTCTTTTATAGAAAGTACAGAAATTTGCAAGTTTGACTACATAAACTTCAAGTTGATCAAAGAATATTGAGTAGCAGACTTGTACCAACTCGTTTCACTAGGGAAGGGGTGATCGATAGTAGGGTAAAATAACTCTAGTGCAGTTCAAAATGTTGCATCAACTGCACTACATGGCAAAGATGATGGTAGCACTTCTACTGCGTTTAATGTTAGAACACAATGGGAGAGGCATATTTTGAGTGAGGCTGAATTGTCGAGCACACAAGTACGAAAAATATGGTTCAACAAATAAAGCAAGGAAACTGACAAACGGCATCTATGGGCCATGAAGAAGATCTTGTTGGAGTAGTTTTGTAGGCTAGCCAAAGTGGAAATTGTTGGAATCGTATGTCCTTGACCCAAGTGAGGTAGGTGTTTTTAGGGCAATTTATTCCAAAATAAGGAGAATCACAAGCCTCCTTGGACTTGAGCGGGAAAATTTCCAACATATTAGTGGTAGAGGCTAGATTTGGGTACAACAACAACAACAACAACTAAGCCTTTTCCCATACTAGACGGGGTCGGCTACATAGATTTTTTGTTTCCACATATCCCTATCGTGTGCCATGTTAGCAGGTAACTCACAATAAGCTAGATAATTCTTTATTTTTTCTTTCCAACACTTTTGTGGTCATCCTTTACCTCTTTTAATATTTTTCAAATTTAGTTTTTCATACCTTCTTAGAGGTTCTTCTTTTGATCTTCTTTCTATATGTCCAAACCATCTTAAACGATATTCTCTCATTTTATCCTCTATTGGTGCCACTCCTAATTTGTTTCTAATAACCTCATTATATATACGGTCTTTTCTTGTATGACCACTCATCCATCTCAACATCTTCATTTCTGTCACAAATATCTTTTGTACATGTTGATGATTAACTGCCCAACACTCAGAACCATAAAACATGGCAGGCCTAATTGCTGCTCTATAATATTTACCTTTTAACTTTAATGGTATCTTCTTATCACAAAGAATACCTGATGCTCCTCTCCGTTTTAACCAACCAGCATTAATTCTATGTGTAACATCTCCATCAATTCTTCCATCACTCTGAAAAATTGATCCTAGGTATTTAAAACTTTCCTTTTGGGGAATGCAATGTGTGCCAATTTTAATTTTCATGTCCTCTGAAGTAACCATATGATCAAACTTACATTCCATATATTCTATCTTTGTTCTACTAAGTCGGAGGCCTTTGCTTTCTAATTTTTCTCTCTATAGTTCTAATTTTCTATTAACTTTTTCCTTAGACTCCTCCACTAACACAATGTCATCTGCAAATAACATACACCAAGGTACTTCATCTTGAATATATTTTGTTAACTCATTAAGTATGGACTTAAAGTTGATCCTTGATGTAACCCAATATTAACTTCAAAGAAGCTTGTCATTCCTTCATGAGTCCTCACATATGTTTTTGCACCATTGTACATGTCTCTTATAAGGTTAATGTATGTCAATGGAATACCTTTTTTTTCCAAAGTTCTCCAAATAATCTCTCTCGGTACCCTATCATAAGCTTTTTCTAGATCAATAAATATCATGTGAAGGTCTGTTTTTTTTGCTCTAAAATGTTCCATAAGATGTCTCAAAAGGTGAATCGCTTCAACATTAGATCTACCTGGCATGAATCTAAATTGGTTCTCTATTGTACTTAATATTTGTCTTAACCTACGTTCGATAGTTCTTTCCCACAATTTCATAGTATGACTTATTAACTTGATACCTCGATAATTCACACAATTTTGAATGTCTCCCTTATTCTTATATATGGGTATAAGTGTACTCGCTCTCCATTCCTCGAGCATCTTTTGGTTTCTCCATATTTCATTAAATAGTCTTGTGAGCTAAGTGATTCCTATTTCTCCTAGTATTTTCCAAACTTCTAAAGGAATATTGTCTATGATTTACCACCCTTCATATATTTAAGAGCCTCTTTAAAAAGCTTATAAAAATAGTTTTTCAATCTATTTCTTATATCATCATTTGCCACTAAAATTTTTTCATTCTCGTCTTTGATGCATCTAACATAATTAAGATCTTTAGTCTTATCTTTAGCCCTAGCTATCCTAAAAATATCTCTTTAACCTTCTTTTGAGTTGAGTTTTTTTATATAAATCTTCCTAAATTTTAGCTTTTGCTTCACTGACCCCCTTTTTCACTTCCTTCTTTACTTTTTTATAAGCCTCTAAAGTTTCACTAGTTTTCTTAGCATAATGTAATTTGTAACATGGCCTCCATTTTATTTTGCACTACTTCACTCCACCACCAAGATTCTTTTTGTGCCGGTATACCTCCCTTCGATACACCTAACACATCTTTTGCCACTTTCCTAATATGTATAGCCATATTGTTCTATATATCACATGGTGTACCAACATAATTCCAAACATCTCCTTGAAGGGCTTTTTGTTTAAATATATCTTCTTTAGCGCTTTTAAGGTTCCACCATTTAGTTCGAATAGTTCGATGCGCTCTTTTCTTCTTTGTCCATTTTTTTATTTGTAAATCCATAACTAAAAGTCGATATTGGGTGGTTAAGCTTTCTCTTGGAATTACCTTACAATCTTTACAACACGTTCTATCCTTTTTTCTACAAATAAAGTAATCAATTTATGTTTGTGATAAGCCACTCTTATAACTAATTAAATATTCATCTCATTTTTTGAAGATTGTATTGACTATAAAGAGATCAAATGCCATAGTAAAATTTAAAATCTCTCTACCTTCCTCATTTATATCTCCAAAACCAAAGTTTCCATGAAAATACCTTGATATCCTAATGCCTCTTTACCGACATGTCCATTTAAGTCTCTTCCTAAATAAATCATCTCCCTTTGTGGAATATTTTGAATCACCTTATCTAACTCTTCCCAAAAAGTTGTCTTTATACTATCTTCTAGTCCTACTTGGGGTGCATAAGCACAAACTATATTCAAAACCTCTGCTCCTAACACTAATTTCAATGTCATGATTCAGTCATCATATCATTGTATGTTTACTACACTATCCTTTAAATCTTTATTTATGATAATATCAACTCTATTTCGAGCTTTTTCTTTACCTGAGTACTATAATTTAAAACCTGTATCCTCTATCTCCTTTGCTTTTTCTCCAACCCATTTTGTCTCTTGTAAACATATAATATGAATCTTTCTCCAAATCATAGTATCTACCACCTCCATTAACTTAGCGGATAATGTTCCGATTCCAATAACCAATACGAATCTTATTATCTAGGACTAGGTTCCTTACCCTCCCCCCCCCCCACATCCGTCCATATTCAAAGTTATTATCTAGGACTAACTTCCAAGATTTGGGTACTCATGCAAGAAAACTGCTAGTAGCCTGTGTTTCTTCGAGAATGAAGGAATATAGTATGTTGTGAGATTCAAAGATTAGAAAGTAGAGATGGATTAATAACTGGAATGCCCATAAGAGGCCTTGGACAAGGTCAACTGACTCCCTAGTAATGAAATTGGACAATGCTTGGTATGTGGAAGTGTAGAGTATTCTTAAAGAAGAAAGTGAGAGAGAATGTCCTAATATTATAGCGGCACATACAAAGAATAGGATTTAATGACTTCAAGTTTTTTAGTGTAGATGAGACATGATCATATCCAATAGAAGAGAAATGTTAAGTGTTCAACATCGGTAACCTCATCTTTGTGGAGCATAATGACCAAAATTAAAGAAGGATGGTGCACTATCCCTCTGTTGAAAGAAATTTTTCGGACAACCTGCTTCTTGGTCATAGTGGAGGCCATATTATTGCCAATGACAGGAAGCCCAAGCATTACAACAATGTCTAAGACAGTGGGGGTCATCATGCCACAAGTTAACATAAAGCAATTAAAGTTCATAGACCAAAAAGAAAGAAAGGTATATGTTAACTGAACATCACAACCGATATCAGTGGTAGACAACATAACAATAGGATAGATTTCCATTTCTTCCAATCACGCGACTTCTAGACTGCAACATGCTTCAACCGTTGTTGATATAGTATATGGGATTAGGGTTAGTTGTGTACCTGCAAGGGCATCATGCACTAGAAAACCAATCTAAAAGGATCAGAACTAGAGGAAGATTTGGAACATACGAACCCTTTAAAAATCCTGTCAGCATTGTTAGCAATTGGACCCAAGAATGTGTGAAGAAATCAACGTAAGGATGAAGAACATCATAAGTGGAACCAGAGGAAGAACTCCTTATATCCCAGATGGTGAAGGTTTCAGAAGAGGCTATGAAGATCTAGAAAAGTTGGCAAAACACAAATGCAAAGAGATGAAGGGTTTTATAGGAATATAATCGGAGAAGTCAAAAACGCATGAAAAGATTGTTCAGAGGAAACCCTTTTATAAGATCACAGGAAGCTAGATTACAAGTTTTGATAGGAGTACAAAAATTTGTATGAATGATGTGATACTTTAACTCACTACTAAGGGTCACATGGGGCCATATATTACACCAAAATTTCATTGCACGATCAGCGAAAAGGAAATGTAGTTTGCTAATCAGGTTTGGCTGATAGGCATAGTTTGCTTATATGAGCCTAGGGAAAATCAACAAAACAGAAAAGGAGATCAGTATGTGGCAACAACTCAAGAAACAGTTTTTATTTTCAGAAGTATACGAAGGGAGAGGAGAACTACCATGAATAGTGGACAGTTATTGGGAGACACGAGGTTTCCACTAGTTATTGCAACCACTTATGAATGTGTGCAGTCGAGCATATGATGTTGTACCGTTAGAAATAGGCTATGAGTACTTGGAAAACAAAAACAACATGGACAACAAAAAAATGAAGATCTTCATTTGTTTTTTGTAGTTTTGTCCTAATTTTGTCATAGATCAATACCTTTATTTACAATATTAAATGCCAACTAGTTAGTCACTTTGTGATTTGCCTCTTTACCTCACTAATAACATCACCAACCTTTCTGTAGGAGAATCATAATCATTTTGTCTCTAAACCAGGTTACTGCCAAGGAGGCTTAGGAGATCCTTAATCGCATGATTCACGAAAAGAATTTGTTCGGCATTATAATATTCGAGGTGAATTCATCTTGGCAATACTCGATTGTTGAGCTGGAATAATTATCTCGACGGTGGAGCTGAAGGCGGTTGGAAACGCCACTATGATTCATTTCCTGGCAAGCCACATACACGAGTCTTTGAGTAAAATGGTGAAAGAAAAAGTAGAACTTCTTTTTCGGCAGACTCCAAGGGCTTACTCAGGAGCTTTTTATACCACCGCTTTGTGGGCTAGAAACTTTTTATCAAGCTTGTGGCGCCTGACTTTAAGGATCCCTTTTAGTGCCTCCCTTTAAGCAGTGGGGTTGGACCCCTGTGCGGGTAGTTCAACAGTTATGGAAGGTAAAAAAACTCTTTTATTTTCTTCTTTTCTCTCTTTTGCACATGATAGGCACCTTCAGTAACCTTTGGAAAAGTGACAGTCTGGTTTACTTTTGAATATCTGCTTTTTATGATACAAGGAGAGGGGGCAGTTCACTTGTCATGCCATGTTGAATTGTGAGGCGTTGTAAGTAGCAATTACTTCGCTCCCATGGTGCGGGAGGTGCCTGCCACATGAGAGCGATCACCTTACTCACCTTTAGTAGGGTAGGATGTTCCTTGAGCTTCTTTTGGGCCAACAAAGTAAACCATGATTCCTGCTGATACTGCTATATTTGCATTTAGAACATTCATTCACCAATATCGCAACTACGGACAAAGAATTGTTTTTCCAATGTACTTATCCCTTGGAGCTGTTGAGGTCCTTCTATAAGCTTTCCCTTGTACTTATTTTTCTTTCTTAGAATCTCAAACGTTATATACTGATGACAGAAACAGCAAAGAATTCTTTGTCTACCAATGAACACCAATCTTACAATTGTCTCTCAATGCCAAAATTCGGCTCAATGTGGCACCCAAAACGTTTGCTGAATTGACTGGTTAACTTCATGCCTTAGCTGTAGGTGGAGAGCTTGACTCTCAGGGGTGTATGGATGTATGTATTAGGTTTTAGCCTATATTACTGTTTGTAAAAAAAGAAGAAAACAAAGAAAAGCATAATGCCATGTGCTTCACGTCATGCTGTCATAATTTTATTTATTTGAGAGGACCGAAATGTTGGACCCCATTGGATGAAATTGAATCCATGATTCAATTGGTTCAAAGTGTTATCCATCAAAATACAACCAAATATGATTAGCCTTCAAAAGACATAAGTTTGTTAATATGCTCAAAACAGAAAGGACATTCTCATGCAAAATTACACAACACACTTGCTCCCATATAGAAACCATTGAGAAAATTCAATGTATGAAAAATAAAAGTTTCATTTTTTGAGAATGCGTTCATGCAATTATTGCTAACAAATTTTTTATTCTTGCTTTTTGATCATCACTTGAAATCTAATCAATGGCTTGAATTTGGGAGTAGGTATTCTTCAACTTCAAGTATCCTTACCAAGCTGGTATATGCAAACCGATGTAACGTGTTTTTGACCATTTGCTTGAATGCAAAAGGATGATAATAAGTTACCTATGCTGGTTTGTGGAGTTTCAGTGCAAGTTCCATGATCATAAGTTCCTTGAGGGTGTGTTTCAATGTGGTGCTAGGCCCCTGATACTAGAACTGCAGTTCCTTGGAACCTTATATGAAAGATACCATAAAGTTCTAGAAGGCAAGCATGCACTAATATATATATATATATATATATATATATATATATATATATATATATATATATATATATATATATATATATATATATATATGGAGCGCTTGAAGTATTCTGAATTCATACTATCGTTGTTCAGAGATCATGAGAATTTGACTTGCAATTGCAACTTGAATTCTCTTGTTAATTTTACTCACAATCATAACTTGAAATTCCAAGTATAATGATGTTGTCTTTGTGAATGACACAATCCAAATGGCACATACATGGCTATTGGATGCTTTGGTAAAGTGTGAGTTGTGCCACAGAATGTCAACCTCCATTCTCAAAGGGTTCGGACAAGGCTTAGATGATCGTGGGTCTTGAAAATCCGATGGGCACTTAAGAGAAAATAGGAATACTTTATTGAAGAGCTGGGACTAATATGAAGAACTCTAACAAAGGGCTCTTATTAAAATTACGGCTAAAGCTATTAACGAAGAAATGTAAATTTCAAGGTGTGTATTTGTGTGCATTCTGCACTTTTGGCTCCTCTATTTATACAGTAGCGGAGCTGATTCCAGTAGAATTTCTTTGTCTCTAGTAGTTTCTAACTAGGAGGCATTCACTATTTTAATGCTCTTATCGCACAGTTTTTGTTGCCTTGTTGAACCGATTATGAGCTGATCATCGCCATATTCACATGTTTTCTATCATTACTCTTGTTGCTTATTAGTTCTTCAGCTTCCTTCTTGGTGGCTCTCAAATCATTATGATTTTTATGATAACATATTGCCCCCACAACTTGTTTTTGAAGGCTATTGATGAGACGAGTCATCCTTTATTGATGTTTCTAGCAAATAATCTATTGCTGGATCTTGGGTATTTCTTTTAAGGAAACCATCCACTTTAGACTCTATTGGATGATGGCTTGTAATGAAGATTGAGTTGTTGCATTTAAACATCTTCTATCTTGGTTTTTGACTTTGAATCTATTGTCTTTCTCCATTTGCCTGTCATGAACTCTTTCAATGTCTTCACTAATGCCATCCTTACTTCTATTGCTCCCTCTAAGGAGAGCCTTAGAGAGTTCCATACCACTCCCTTGCCATTGACTCAAGATAAGTTTACTACTACTCAATCCCCAAACTTTATCTACTCCGGTCTCTCTGACAACTAATTATATTTCAACTGGCTCAATCGTGTTCAGGAGCAAGAATATCATCTATGTATGGAATAAGGTATCCATGATCTTATTATATTGTTTGCCTTGACCATCCACCTCTATGGCAAGCTATTGTATTTCTTTCTCACCTTTTCTACTTCCTAATACAACCAATTTCAATACTTGTTAGGGATGGTATTGTCAATGATATTGGATGTATGAAGCATCATTGGCCTCATGATTGACAGTGTTTACCCTATTGCATTGGTTGACTAGAAATTTCTTGTTCCTAGGCTATCGTTGTAGCTTTCCTAAGATGAGTTTATTCACAAATATTCAATATCTTCCTCTTGCTTTGGTTCTATGATTGATGTCATGTGCCCGAGGTTCTTGATACATTTAGCTATGATGGGACAAAACTCTCACTCACCTCATTCGTTCTTTCCATGGTGTATCGCTTGGGAAAGCTTGAGGCACTTTTAGGCAAAGGCTCTCACTTAGTTGGTGACTCACTTTGGTTCCTACAACTCTGGATCTATCTATATTTTTTAGAGTTTGGACTATTAGACACTCATGGCCTATCACCGGTGTCAAACGTTCTTGGGGAGACTTTGTGTCGGATCTGATTGTGATCTTTCCCATCTAAGAACATTATTACTCGATTTCCTTTAATTCAAGATCAGAACAGCAAGGATTTCTCCTTATTATACAAATAGTTGATCTTGCCTACTGTGACTCACTTAATAAAGAACATTCACTCTATGGACTTTTGAAGATCTTCATTCTGAGGTAGACATTCCATGGGGTCTCTCCTTCTTTGAGATTTAACACGATTGTTGTCTATCCCTACTTTCTTCATTCTTGGCTCTAGGACTTCAACAAGGCCTCCCTACCATTGTAGACTTTGGATGATTCACCTTTTGAACTAGTGGTTGGTTGCTTCAATTTGAGGCTTTCATTCGAGATTCCTTAGTACTATCCCTACCCAAGAGAAATGGTTTGCTTTACAGTTTGGTGGACCCACTATTGTGTTAGTATGATCAAATGATTAATTGTGTTTTACCAATCCAAACTTTCTGATTGTGATAGGGACATAGTCACTACCAATAATCCATGGCCTGGTAGTGCTCGGTAGTGATATCTCAATAGGTGCCACTCATCTGAGTCACCATTCCTTGCATTCACTAGGGACTATGCTCTAACCTACTCCTACAAGAGAGATTGAGAAGAACTTCCACCACTGGAAGCTCCAAGAGATGATTGTTGACAAAGATCAAGGAAGTCTCCATTTCTTCATTCAACCACTTTTTTGTACCATAATTTGATAAGATAGTTTTTGTTTTCATATTTATTGTGCTTTTTTTTTCATATGCCAACAAATTGAAGATCCCTTTCAATTTGTAGCTCTCTCAACTCTTTTTTAGAAAGACGATTCTATTCCCTCGAGCCTGAGATAGTGATTTGAGAAAAAACCGATTTTAGAGCTTGAGGAGGTCTTACTCGATAAATATCCGAAGTAACCTTTCAAACTTGACATGATGTATGCTTGGAGGTTTTGAACTTCTAGAAAATTTTAGACTCGGAAATCAACTTGTTTTGAAAGATATCAACAAGATAGAAACAACTCCTCTAAGACCTAAGTCCCACCGGGAGTGCCATTCTAATTTTGTAAATAAAATTTTTCAGTCATATGTAGACTTAAAACTTTGCTTGCAAAAAAATGTGCACGAGCATACCAACAAGTTTACTCAAACTTGTAAAAGAGATTTATCAGATTATTCGGTGATTGTAGGAAAGTATGTTGTTGTCGACATAGGCCTTCTTGAACCGGCACCTAAGGGTTAGCTTAGATGCATAGGAAAAATGATTTTGGAATCCAGAGTTTTTGTAAAACAATTTTGATTCGAAGCAGTCTTTTCTAAATTGACAATAGTTTCACTTAGCCAAATAAGGTTTAGCCCTATGAAAACAAAATTTATTCACTTTTACAACATATAATTTTGTATTTTCTTGAGGCCCTTATTGAGTTAAAAAATTCTGAAATTTTTATCTATGTGAGAACCAGGTATTAAGTTTTATTAAGAATTTTTATTTGTATTTTTGAATCCTTTGATGATCAAATAAAAACCTAAAAAAAATCTTTTAACTAATTGCTATTTTGAAATTTTGGACAGTATCTCAACCTGAGATTTAGGGTATCAGTAAAACACTCATATCTCTATACGTAGGCTTCTAATTTCTATTAAACTTATCAATTTGTAAAGCTATTGATGTTTCCTTTTAGATACACCATTCATGAGATATTTGGATACCTACAAACCAAGTTGTGATGATTTTGCTGAATGTTTGTCACAAAATTTTTGTCACAAACAGGTTCAATTTAGGGTTGAGTCTGTTCTTTACTGATTTTGTTATCAACCTCACCCATGTTCAAAATTTATGAGAAATGTACCGGATATTGGCTGATATGCATATCACTCACGAACAAAATTTAGTTGTATTTCGCTTAGATATGGTAGCTGAAAATTTCAGAGACCACATAAGGTTTGCGAAATATGTTGAAATCTTCACAATTTTTTTTATAGAAGATAATGATGCATCAGGTTAGAATCTTAGTAGTTCGGTGATCAACAACAACAACAACAACAACTAAGCCTTTTCTCATACTAGATGGGGTCAGCTACATGGATTCTTTGTTTCCACAGATCCCTATCGTGTGCCATGTTAGCAGTTAACTCCCAATAAGCTAGATCATTCTTTATTGTTTCTTTCCAACACTTTTGTGGTCATCCTCTACCTCTTTTAATACTTTCCAAAATTAGTTTTCTAACCTTCATACTGGTTCTTTTTTTGATCTTCTTTCTATATGTCCAAACCAACTTAAATGATGTTCTCTCATTTTATACTCTATTGGTGCCACTCCTAATTTGTTTCTAATAACCTCATTATATATGTAGACGCTGAAAATCCCCACCTCTTGGTTCTAAGGCTTGAAGCGGATCCTTTCATGTGTCTAAGTCGTATTTAAGCAAAAGGGCGTGCCATCTAGCTTACTTAAGCTAGCGAAGAAATATTTTGAAATCTGACTTCTATCGTGGCGATTGTGAGCAAGCAAGCTCTTTTCGTCGCAGACCTTCTTACACCGACATGCAACGGTCAATCTGTACGCTTAGAAAAATTGAGTTTTAGACATGATAACTTAGGAAAATGTTTGAGGTATTTGATTTGGGCTGATTTGTATGGTTTCAAATTTTATTTTCACGTGGATTTGCACGTGCCTATGTCTTTCTTTTTATCCCTTTTCGGGCCAACTAGGTGTGTGTATGCACACGTGACCTAAGTGGGGCGATTTTGAGCGGGAGTGTGAGGTTTGCTTTGATGCAATATGCGTCCTAACTCGTGGTATGGCGTATATGCAATGCAAACTCACGCAACTCCAAAGGGAAAACCCGAATTGAAAGACAATGCGAAAGGGAAATTGCAAAAAGGGAAATATGGCTATATCTTAAGAGCGGAAAGGCTCAATTGTGCAAGTGTGTGCCGTGTATATATGTAAAGACTACGCACACTTGCTGAACCTTAAAACCCAAATCTTAAAGACATAGCCGAAAGGAAAATACTTATAATATATATGGGCCCGAAAGTCGCCAACGTGTGCGTGGGTGTTGTGTGTATATTGAAAGACAACTCACACGACTTAAATGAAACCCAAATATAATTGCAATAGGCCTTGACTAAGGTCTTGGGAGTAAGAGCGAAAGCTCAATGTGTGTGAGTGTAGAATTGAAATACTACGCACACAACTTGAAGTAAAACACCCCAAAACGAAATTGCAATAGGCCCTTACTAGGGTCTTGAAAATAAGAGCGAAAGCTCAATGTGTGTGAGTGTGAAAATTAAAAGACAACACACACAACCTAAACAAAAACCCACACAACTTAAATTATATACGTATAGCTATATCTTAAGGGCTGATTAAGCCCATGTGTGTGTCAAAATCGTGTGCAGCTAAGAGCAGGATAGGCTCAAGTGCACGTGTGTGTGGGTGTGCCAAACCACATTATTACAAACGGGGAGAGACAACGCTCCATTATTACAACCCCGGATCGAATTTAATTAAGCATAAGCAAGTCTATAACAAGGACCGAGTTAGGCACTTATGTATAGTTGATTCGGGTGTGACTTGCTTGCACTTGGGCTGGTGAGTCGCCTTGGGCTGCAAGAGGGAGTTCCTTGGAAGAGCGTGGCAAGGGAAGGTGTTGGCCGGATGGCAAAGGTACAGCGGGTGGTGCCTTGGCGCTAGCCGAGTGGATGGGGTGCTGCCTTGGTTGGGGTTGGGGTGCTTAGGGAAGGTAAGGATGCTAGTTAGGGTGTTAGCTAGAGGTTGGTTTAAGGGAAGAGGTAAGGCTGAGGGTGTTAGCTAGGGGCGGTCTAAGGGAAAGGAGGGGTAGGTGGTGCAGTCGGGTAATGCTGGCCGAACGGTGGAAGGTGGTAGGTGGTGGTTGGTTGGATGAGGTGCTGCCTTGGCTAGGGGAAGGTGGCGGGTGGTGGCTAAGAATGGAGGGGGAGTGAAGAAAAGGTGGCGTTGAAATGGGGTACTAACCGGGATGAAGGCTGGCCGAAGGGTGAGATGGCGGGTGTCAAGGTGCAGGCGGTTGAGGGAAGGTGGCAGGTGGAGCTGGCCAAAGTGGAGTGGAGTGAAGTGGTGCTGCTGGAAGTTGGAGGTGGCGGGTTCCAAGAGGGTGAGAGAGAGATGGCAGGTGAGAGAGAGAGCAAGGGCTGGGCTGCCCAAGAAGTCATGCAAAACTCGCCCACAAGGGGGGGGGGGGGGGGGTTTATAGGCTTTTAGTGGGGTCGGTTGGGCTGGTATTGGGGGGTGGTTTAGAGGTATGGTGGTGGTGGTTTGGGGATATGGTGGGCTGGGCTTTTAGGTGGGTCAGATATTTATCTTGGGTGGTTTGGGGATATGGTGTGCTAGGGATTTAGGTGGGTTGGTTTAGTGGTTTAGGGCTTAGCTGGGTGGGTTGGGCTTAGGGTGAGGTTTAGTGGAGTGGGTTAGGTGTTTAGGCTAGGATTAGGGTGAGGTTAGGGGGATTAGGCTAGGTTTAGGGAAGGATTAGGGAAGTGGGTTAGGTGATTAGGCTAGGATTATGGAAGGATTAGAGAAGTGGGTTAGGTGATTAAGCTAGGATTAGGGGGAAATGGTTAGGTAAAGGGGATTAGGGTTAGGAGCATCCCTTTGCATGACCCATGGACCTAGTTGCATCAAGTTAGTTCAGCCCTAGGTTAGGTGTAGGTGCATACAAGCTTAAACCCACACTCATTAGGCTAACCCACAAGATTAACCCAAAACTTGACATACAAGTCAAGCTTAACACATGTTCACTCATATTTAATTACCTCATTCTCTCTCATACCCAAGCTTTCCACGTGATTTTCTTGTGGGCCCCACCTCCATTTATGAGAAGGTGATGTGGGTCCTGGATGTGGATATTGGATTGGATCTTTATATCTAAATCCAAATCCACATATATGTTTGGATTTGGATCTGAATATATATGGTCCAGATCCAATCCAAAGCTGAATTTCTGAATCCTTCATGGTGTGTTCGAAATGAATGGTTTGTGCGGGGCCTGACAGCATAAGTACTCTGTCTTGCGTTGGGTCTTCGCCAACATTGTCATCCGCTCCTCTTTTCACCTTTCGGAGATGATTTTAAGCAGTTTGTTGATAACAAGGGCTTGGATGTTCGAGATTCTGGGGATGAATCTGATACGAGAGTTGATGTGCCGGGCTCGACATGTGCTCCGGTTCCGGGCTCTCTTTCGCTCTTCTGGTCCTACTTTCGTCAGGCCAAGTCGCTTTGTGGGGTTTCAAAACATCTTTTAAAAGGTTTTAAAACTATATCATACATATTTTAAAACATATATAGTTTAAACATATGTACAGGGTTGCCTGGAAGGCTCCTAGGTTTCTGGACTCAAAATAGCCCTTTGAGGCTGCTTTTGCAAAACCAGGTGTTTTGAGAAAATCATGGGATTTTGGGGTGTTTACAATATATACAGTCTTTTCTTGTATGACCACTCATCCATCTCAACATCTTCATTTCTGTCACAGACATCTTTTGTACATGTTGATGATTAACTGCCCAACACTCAGAACCATAAAACATGGCAGGCCTAATTGCTGCTCTATAATATTTACCTTTTAACTTTAATGGTATCTTCTTATCACAAAGAATACCTGATGCTCCTCTCCATTTTAACCAACCAGCATTAATTCTATGTGTAACATCTCCATCAATTCTTCCATCACTATGAAAAATTGACCCTAGGTATTTAAAACTTTCCTTTTGGGGAATGCAATGTGTGCCAATTTTAATTTCCATGTCCTCTGAAGTAACCAAATGATCAAACTTACATTTCATATATTCTGTCTTTGTTCTACTAAGTCGGAGGCCTTTGCTTTCTAATGTTTCTCTCCATAGTTCCAATTTTCTATTAACTTTTTCCTTAGACTCCTCCACTAATACAATGTCATCTGCAAATAACATATACCAAGGTACTTCATCTTGAATATGTTTTGTTAACTCATCCATCACCATTATAAATAAGTATGGACTTAAAGTTGATCCTTGATGTAACCCAATATTAACTTCAAAGAAGTTTGTCGTTCCTTCATGAGTCATCACACATGTTTTTGCACTATCATACATGTCTCTTATAAGGTTAATATATGTCAATGGGATACCTCTTTTTTCCAAAGTTCTCCAAAGAATCTCCCTCGGTACCCTATCATAAGCTTTTTCTAGATCAATAAATATCATGTTAAGGTCTTTCTTTTTTGCTCTAAAATGTTCCATAAGATGTCTCAAAAGGTGAATTGCTTCAATTGTAGATCTGCCTGGCATGAATCCAAATTGGTTCTCTGTTGTACTTGATACTTGTCTTAACCTACGTTCGATAATTCTTTCCCATAATTTCATAGTATATCTCATTAACTTGATACCTCGATAATTCGCACAATTTTGAATGTCTCCCTTGTTCTTATATATGGGTATAAGTGTACTTGCTCTCCATTCCTCGGGCATCTTTTCGTTTTTCCATATTTCATTAAATAGTCTTGTGAGCCAAGTGATTCCTATTTCTCCTAGTATTTTCCAAACTTCTATAGGAATATTATCTAGTCCTACCGATTTACCACCCTTCATATATTTAAGAGCCTCTTTGACTTCATTCTTTTGAATACGTCGGTAGAAATTGTGGTTTATATACTTTTCTGACTTGGTTAAATCTCCTAAACTAATACTAACATCTTTATTTTCATTAAAAATATTATAAAAATAGTTTTTCCATCTATTTCTTATATTATCGTTTGCCACTAAAGTTTTTCATCCTCGTCTTTTATGCATCTAACATAATTAAGATCTTTAGTTTTCTTATCTCTAGCCCTAACTATCCTAAAAATATCTCTTTCACCCTCTTCTGAGTTGAGTTTTTTATATAAGTCCTCCCAAATCTTAGCTTTTGCTTCACTAACGGCCTTTTTCACTTCCTTCTTTGCATTCTTATAAGCTTTTAAAGTTTCACTAGTTTTCTTAGCATAATGTAATTTGTAACATGCCCTCTTTGCCTTGATTTTATTTTGCACTACTTCACTCTACCACCAAGCTTCTTTTTGTGCCGGTACACCTCCCTTAGATACCCCTAACACATCTTTCGCCACTTTCCTAATATGTATAACCATATTGTTTCACATATCACAGGGTGTGCCAACATAATTCCAAACATCTCCTTGAAGGACTTTCTATTTAAATATATCTTCTTTCTCGCTTTTGAGGTTCCACCATTTAGTTCGAATAGCTCGATGCACTCTTTTCTTCTTTATCTATTTTTTTATTTGTAAATCCATAACTAAAAGTTGATGTTGGGTGGTTAAGCTTTCTCTTGGAATTACCTTACAATCTTTACAACACGCACTATCTTTTTTTCTACAAATAAAGTAATCAATTTGTGTTTGTGATAAGCCACTCTTATAAGTAATTAAATGTTCATCTCGTTTTTTGAAGATTGTATCGACTATAAAGAGATCAAATGCCATAGCAAAATTTAAAATCTCCCTACCTTCCTCGTTTACATCCCCAAAACTAAAGTTTCCATGAATCCTTTGATATCCTAATACCTCTTTACCGACATGTCCATTTAAATCTCGTTTCTTTGTGGAATCTTTTGAAACACCTTATCTAACTCTTCCCAAAAAACTATCTTTATACTATCTTCTAGTCCTACTTGGGGTGCGTAAGTACAAACTATATTCAAAACCTCTGCTCCTAACACTAATTTTAACGTCATGATTTGGTCACCATATCGTTGTATGTCTACTACACTCTCCTTTAAATCTTTATTTATGATAATACCAACTCCGTTTCGAGCCTTTTCTTTACCTGAGTACCATAATTTAAAACCTGTATCCTCTATCTCCTTTGCTTTTTCTCCAACCCATTTTGTCTCTTGTAAACATATAATATGAATCTTTCTTCGAATCATAGTATCTACCACCTCCATTAGTAGTTCAGTGATCATTCAAAGAATTTTGTTGAGGACTTATGCTCGTTTGGAAAGAAACTCATTACATATATATCCCTTGGACATCAAACTCGAGGAGGATTGCTCTTTTGAAAAATATATGTCATCATAGCCCAATGTCATCTCATAACACAAACTTATGGTTGATTAATCCACCGTAAGAGTGATTACAAACTCATGTCATTGTATGTAAACGTGATAGCTATGTCCCTCTTATGATTTCTTGAATTGAATTGGAAGTAATCAATATACCGAAGAAAGGGAAGAAGGAATGATATAATACATAAGTATGGAACATATGAGAACGTATAAGATATGGAGTATATTAGGGTAGAAGAAATGAAATCTTGCGAAAGTAACGGTTTTCTCTTACCTATGACCCTCTCTTTTTGTGCTTTTGGATTAGGATAACCCTCCTTTGCAATAATATTTCATGAAATGACTTCTATTCTTCAGCTTACAAAGGATTAGAGATAATAACTCAAAGCTTACAATAAAACCAAACAAGAAAAAGGTGTAGAAGAGGATGGCTTGAGGATTTCTCTCTCTAGGTCTCTCCCTTTCTCTCTCTTCCTTGGATGAACTCTTCCTTGGGCTAGGAATGAGCTCCCTCACGTTCTCCTTAGTTGGACTTATCACCCTTTGGTTGTAATCTCCTTTCTTGGTCACCTACATTATGCTTTTATAGGCATTTTCTTGAATCGGATCATTCTAAGTTGTTCGGCCTGATCTAGACCCAAATTCAATCCATTCAAAGGTATTCTCATGTGGAAAGAGCAACTGGACTCATGTACCATGTGTTGGTGACAACTATGCATGGTTTTAACACGTTTAGAGTAGGTTTGAGCACGTGAGAGACATTTCGCACAGAAGGCACGCTAGGAGCACGTGTGGGAGTCCCGCCAGGCACCATGGTGGGCCCTGTGCTTGTTGCTTGGTGACATGTGGTGGCTTGCCATTGGTCTGTGGTGATCAACGATATCATGAGAGGTGCGTGATGGGACATGGCGGCCGACGATGGCGTGGGAGGTTCATGGTCACACACGTGGTAGTTGGTGGAGCTTTACTCTTGTATTCCTCATGAGTTTATCTCTTTAAGCTTTTTGGACCGTTTTAACCTTCTGATAGGTGTAGGGTTACTTGTTGTAGGATCTTCCTTGATGAGGGGTATTTTGAACTTTTCACTTCTTTTTTCTAAATTAATGATTTTGTCCTTTTCCGCTAATGGGTTGATGTCTTTAACATTTTTTGGAATGCTTTCATCTTCTAATGGGTGTAGGATCTCCCTTGGTCAAGATATTTTAGAATTTTCACTTGATGCTCGAGCTTGAGTCATTGTCGAATCTGAGTATTCTTATTTTTTGAGATCCTGCTTCTTCGCCATGTTTTAAGTCTGTTTATTCTTTTTTTTTCCTAATTCGATTTAGTAAGGGTAAAATGGTCAATTTATAATTTTTTTGCATTTATAACTTATTTTGATTCCAAATGCTCCTTTTTAACTTTTACAATCCTTTCTTTGATGTAAATACACTTGAAACAACGAAATTTCGCTAGTATAGCCTTGTGGGTAAAATGGTTATTTTTTAGATTTTGTCTGAATTCAAGTTTTTTTTGGTGCGACTCGAAGTAACTCTCATTTTGAGGTTCCCATAAAATTTTGGGTTGAAAATGAGCTTGCTTAAGGTGTCTTTGTTGAAGAATACCTTAAAAGATCAACGACTATAATTTTGCTTGTAAAGAGAAACTTTTGAAAAATGATTTTTTTTAAAAAAAATTAGTTGTTACAATAAAGAAAGTACTTTCCTCTATGAGATTACTAAACTTGACAGACAATTGTGTATCCTCCATAGTTGTTAGAATAAGTTTGTCGACAACTTATCACCGGCCATTTTTACAGTCAACTCCTTATATCATAGCTCTTGGCTACTAGCAAAGTCAAGGTGAGATTAGCTTGAGATTGCACGAAGGTATCCATGGAACTGCAAGCTCTTTTAACTTGGCATCAAGAGGTTGAGGAGAATGCTCAAGTCGATATAACTCGAGTCACTGTCCTTGAGCACTATTGGGTGATGTTGAAGAGTAAATTCTCATGAGCCCAAACCATTGATTGTACGAGATATCCTGGTGAAATTTGAATTCTTCATTTGTCATCTATTATATTAATTTTGGTGTGCTCTTTATTGAATGCATTTACTCTTTTTTCTTTGCCCTTTTCATTGCTTTGAGGTTTCAAAAATAGGCTTTGTTGCCTTTATGGATTTTGATATCGCATCATGATTATGCCATCTCTTAGAGTTACTTGCTGAAAAACATGCATACGAATATTGAAACAACATTGGTCTTTAACATAGTGCAACCAGCTTCCTTCATGCCGACAAACTATCGAAACTTCTCTTGCAAGTCTCCCTTCCATTCTTTATTCTCTCTTACCTTTGTCTTTTACCTTTCTTATGCTTGTTCTTGTACATAACTAATGTCCGTTAATGTTTGAAGCAAGAAGAGTCACTTCCTCTTAGCTTACTACCAAGTCTATCCCAACCATAATAACCATGTTTTTGGTTGGCCCAGAAATGCTTTCCATCCATGTAAATGGTCCCTCTTTGGTAGGTTCCTAAAAGAACCAAGGACTTGGTCAAAGCCCACCATAGACTATATTCCGTGGTTGAACCACATACGAACCCAATATAGGAATAACTAGCACCGATGGAGAATTTATCATCTCATCAATTACTCTGGACTCTTGTTCTCTCCCAACTTGAATCTCTTGTGTGGCTTTTTAGGGTTTTGGTATGTAAATAATAATTATTGATTGTCACTCTTGGATGTCGGTGCCATCATGATCCTTCCTTTTAACAACCATGAATTTCAAATATTTTACAACTTCCCTAGTATTGGATTCATCCACAATATAGAAGCCTCATCCTATAGGGGCTTCATCCAACAAGTTCCTTCTCTTTCAACTCTGAGTATTATTACCTTGTTGAGTCACTTATCTCTAACCATCATTTTACTTTTTTCTCTTAGTACTCTTTCCTAAAGCATTCATATGTCTTTCTCACCTTTCTAGTGGACAATCTCGTGGACTATGATGATTTTTGTTGTATTGGATTTATTTGAACTTTCCTTGTCTGAGAAGAGTGACTACTCCAAGCTGCTTGGAGGAACTCCGGCAACAAGAGTTCTTTCTAGGTAGGGGTTCACTACCAATAAAGTTGTGTATTGATGCACTATCAAAATTTCTCAACGAGATGCTTCACTTTGAGTATATCAATAACTCAGAGCCTTTTTCAACTGAGCTATGGGGTCATCACTACAAGGTATCTGTCAAAGAACTTCAATGCTTCTTGGTATACTTCTTCCAATTGGTGTTGGTTTCTTTGTACTTGAGAACTACTCAATGAGATGACTGTAAAACTATCAAGCAAAATAAAGAAAGAAATCTATTATCCACAATGCATGGCATGTCAATTTGTGCTTATTTATGGAATCCTCAGCCTTTGCATAACATTTCATACCAAAGTATGTCTCATCAAATGCTGAAGTGGCAAAAGTCACCAGTCCAAACCTCACAATGGTTAATCGGTTCGCTTTCCATCATTTTAGATACAATCCGACAACTATATGAGAGTTTGATTATTGTTGGTCAATGCTGCTTGGCCATTGTTAGCCAAAGGACTTCATATGGCAGTTTACTATGTTAGTGGCCCTTCAAGAATAGGCTAGCCTCAGTATTGCATCAATGATGTCCTCAACGGGTGCTCGACCATCCTCATATCGACAATAGACTGTTTAGTTTGAGAAGGTTGTAGCTTTGGCTTAACTAATGTGTTTCATCGTCAGGCTTGATAGAGTTTGTTACCTTCATCCCTCTAAAGTATATTTTTCTTTAGCCCTTGATAGTGTTTGCTCCTGATGCTTAGCAAGTTGATGACGAAGATAGCGAGGATGATGTTCCCTTATTATGGTTGTCAAGATAGTAGGTCGACTTCTCCCGTCTCCTTTTAGCTTTTGCCATGTTGAGTATCGTCCTTCGATCTTGTTCTTAACTCGACTTTCCTTCATTGCAGAGATGTCTTCTCAAAGGTGAGAATGTTGAGGCCCAACCTATTCGTACTCCAACAAAGATCACACTCGAGGTGGAGGGGAACTTCATCCCAACGCTATGCTTGCTAAGAAAGTATCTCATTCAAAGGCTCCTATTGGGGCAAAAGAATAGTAGAGAGAATGTGGGCCCACTCCCAAGAGCACCGGTTGAGGGGAATGTCCCCCTCCCCATTCATTAGACTCAGCTCAAAGAGGAAGGCTCAAATTATCTTCAAATAGAAGGCTTGACCTTGGAATGTGACGTTCGTTCCCTCAAGAGTTCTTTTCTTGAGACAAACAATGTTCTTCCTTCAAGCAATACCCCAACAAAGAGAACGCCTAGTCCTATAGGAATACATCGCCGTCAATGATACAACCGTGTGCATCCGAGGGTACACCAATCAAAGAAGGTGAGCCATTGCGCTCAACTATTGGAGAAGCTAAGGTCGACAAAGGAACAGGGGCTCCTCTGTGTGACACCTTACAACTAGTGCCTTATGATTCTCCAAGGGAGGAGTAGAGAAATTCTCAACAGGCTACGGAAATAGGCATCATCAATGCTGCTCAAGAAGAAAGTTGAATTGTCATTGAGCTTGAATGATGAAGAAGTTGCCCAAGTACCAATACAAAAGGGTCAAGATTCAATAAGCGAAGATCTTCCAATATCTTTGTCGGCAACTACTTAGATCAAATTTGTGAAAGGTCTATTTAGTAAGGGTTTCTTAGCAGCTAGTAGCCTTCAAGCTATACTCATGCATATTGTTTGGCTTGAGATAACACTATCCCTTTACCAGCTTGTCAAGTATCCAAACGAGATGGCATGGAAACAAGAGAGACTAACGAATATTTATGACAAAGTAAATCGCCTTTTCGAGTGTTGCGATGAAGTCGAGGCATATCTGGCAAGGCTAAGATCCCTTATTGCCCAACTTTGAAAGGAAAGCAACCAATGTCCTTTGATGTGTAAAGAGATGGAGACCCTTTGGCATAAAATTGTGGGCTTGTCTTTAGAAATCAACAAGATGGTTTTCTATCTCTCTACTTTACATGAGAGGCAAGCATCTCTTCTCGACAACTAACAAGGGTAGATGATCACTACAATAAGCAACAAGCAAAGGTTAGGTACTCCCAGAAAGCATATTCAAGGTTTCTCTTTAGCGAGCCTCCATCAAAAGAAGTTCTTCTCCCCTTCTTGCATAATCAAAAAATATTGAGATGTAAAAGGAGTAATGTGAATAAGCCATAATACATACCAAAATAGCTTGGTTTGACATTTTATATGTTTCTAGAGAGGGGTTTAAACCAGGCTAGATGGTCAGCTTGTTACCATCCATTCTTTGATTCTTTAATTCATTTGATTTATTGAATACAATCTTCCTCTTATGCAAAAGGCTAATATTTTTTCAAGAATTTGTCATTAGTACTTCTACTTTGTTCTTTTTTGTTGATCTCCACTGGTCTGTAGGCTCCCCCATATAGTGCTTTATGCACGATATTCTCAATTTAGGGACCATTTCCCTGGTTGCAAATCCTTTGGTGCGATCGGTAGTATGACCTTCCATGCAAAGTTACCTTCTTGGAACCCTTTGGATACAACATGTGCAACTTTCATTACTATCCAACAAGTTCTTGAGGGCCAATAAGTAATCTTTATCTACTTCATCTCACTCCTTAGCCATCGATTGCAAGTAATAAGTTGGTTATGCATATGTTTGTACAAATTTTTGTAGGCCCATAAAACCTTAGAGAGGGCTTCATGACATTGGTACAGGTTGTCTTCGATGGACGTCTTAATCAAATCAATGAATATTTTATTCATGACCTTGACTTGGCAATATATCAACTACTTCATTTTTTTGCCATGACTGATGAGCTCTCCATATGCCTTCATGTACGTTTGCTATAACAATTCGAAGGTCTACCTTATCTAGGCATCTCAAAAGACTTCACTTGTACAGGTCGACATCAAGTAGGATATAGTTCAAGGCTTGATGCTTTGTTTTGATGCGACCTTTTGAGATGGGCTATTTAGATATTTGATTAGCTCAATCCACAAGTCGTCAAAAAGCGTATTGTCTTCTGATGCAATGATTATTGAATACTTGATTCAATAAACCGACATGAACTTGGAAGTTGACGGAGCTAGGTTGTTAGCCGCCTCATTGTCTGCTGTATAGAGTAACTTGACCTCCTCAAATAAGCATACCAATGATAGTGTTTTTTTATGCAAGGATATAAAGTTTAGACTAGTATTCACCAATGAGCTCCCTTAGAATAACCAAGGAGTCATTGTGCTCTTCAACTAACATGAATGCCTCAATATAATGACAGGCATCATTGTCTGATTCATTATTGCTTTCCCATGAGATGGTGTTGTTGCTCTGCGAAACAACATGGATGCTAGTAGGACCTCTTTTTGAGTTCTACTGCGAAACCCTATTTCATCATTATGTCGATGTGAGCTTAGCCCCACTCTTCAATTTTATTGGGGTCGATGGACTCTAAGTCAGCAATCAAGTCTGTTGGCTCTAGTGGATCTATTGGTTTCGAACTTCTAAGGAAAGATGTTCGCTTAAAATTTAGGCTTCTTGTCCTCTTGTGGGCTTGATAACTCTTATGCACCAATCTTCATATATTGGCCAGTATAGGTTTGGTCATGTGATCCTGAGACAGTCACATTTTGCTTGTTGTTAGTTGGTGATGTAGATTGTTGCTGTTGAAGCTCTTACATCCAACTGTTAATGTAAGCTTACATCCATTCATCAACATCTTCTGACACAAAGTAGAGATGACCTTTTGAGTTTCCTGCGTGTGTATCATTTGTCGAGCTTATCCATTCTGATGGTAGAAGTGACTCCAACTTTTGGAAGAATGCTTTTCCTTTGGAGAGCCAATAACAACTACCATTTTGTTTACGAGGAGATAGTTGTAGATTGTTCCTATTACGGCATGATGCCTTCAGCTTCTTCAACATGGGTTGCTGATTGTTTGGAATAAAAATCTTTCTGAGCAATCTCTGAGAATCCCAAGACTAGTGTTCGACTTGGGTGATAGAACCACTGTGGAACCTCGTCAGCTCATCAATGAACCAGATCTGAGCTCTTTTCTCTATTTGTACCTCTTCTAAGTCCTTGATGTGCGTGGAGGTTGAGAGACCATATTCCTCCTTGGAAGCACATTTTGGACCCACTAATTGACTTGGAGAATTGTTTGAGGCTTTAACATGTGGCCTTAATGAGGTGGAACCTCGTCTATTGAGATACTCAACATCACCACATTGTCAAGAGTGTTGACCTCGGTTGTCTATTATTAGCATGATATTGATGGTTTGTGTGAGGAATGATTCTTCCTCAAGTCATAACAAGATTCTCTTAATAGAGAGGCTTGTCTAAGAGTTGACTGAGGGGAATCTTGAATTGCAATCAGCCTCTTGAAGCAACCTAGAACACCCTCAAAAAGTCCTTGTTGAAAGCTCTTCCCATTTAAATTGTTTTGTTGAGATTCAGGATAGTTGATCATGACCATGCAAACAGGTAGGAAAAGGGAGTCTTCTGCAACTGTTGTTTGAAAGGAATTGGTGTTCATGTTGGCCTCTTTGTTAGACAACTTGAGTTGGCAAGTCTTTAATGACTTTCTAAATTACCTTGCAAGACTTGAAACATAGGTGAGTGTTGTTATGCCATTTATAATATCTAGGTTACTTCTTTAACTCATCCTGAGAAGGAATTGAATAATATTATTTGATAATTTCTAGTATAAAAAAATCTAATAAACTTTAGAGATATCAATGGGAAAGAAATCCCTATTGTTGGGAACCTTCTCCTTTCCTTTGGGTGGTCTAAGCATAGCGTTAATGTAATGATGGCACAACTATCAAGAGCAATCAAGATGTGCTCCATCTCAATGGCCTTGTTTGCTAGCTGTGCGAGGTTTGGGCAATAGTTTTCTGCAATGCCTTTCTTGATTTCAAGACAGAAATTCTTCACTAGGGCTACATATTGTCCATTGATTGAACTGCATCTAACACCTAATGATCATACCATGATACATCTCGAAGAAGGCTTTGATTGTTTCATCAACATTTTGGTAGAGGTTGATGAGGTTGTCGACAGTAGACTACAAACTTATTTTGTTGTTTTGCTTAAGAAAGACTTTTTGTATCTTGTCTCATATGAAAACCCCGACTTCAAAGAAGTATATCAAGCATAACCTTGCGTATCTATGAGGAAACGAAGAGCCTGAGTTTATGATATTCACTCTCCTTGAGTTCTTGACATTCCAACGCAAACCTAATAAGGTGCTAATCATGGTATTTGTCATCTTTCCTAGAGAAGGTTAGGAATTTCACTTTAAACCCCTTCAAGATGAGGTGATTTTGTCGATCCATTCATGATAAGGTTTTTGATCAACATCCAAATCCTAGAGCTCGATACCCAAGGTATTATACAGTAGGTCTATGATCCCTTCTCTAGTCAACGGTGCATCCATGGGATCCAAAGGAGGTGACAACACCTGCAGAATCACCAACTGATTCTACTTGTTTGTTGCCTAGAACTATACCAATCGACCAAGGGGATCGGTGGATCATAATTGGCTAGAGGATGGTCGATATGGGAACTATGGACCAGCCTCAACAAGTGGTACTTGTGGAAATGTTGTTTGCGGAGCATGAGTTACTATATTTTGTTGCAGGCAATAGTGGTACTGATTGAGGTAGTGGGACCTGGAACATGCACCCCAATTTTCCCATCAACACATTTGTTTGATGCAGGGAATTACCTTGGGGCGAAAAAAACCAACATGAATCTCCTCCTAGTAGTAGCTGGCACTCACTAGTTGGCCTGAGAGATCAAAGAGGCTTTGAGTGATGATTGCCACGAATGTGTTGGAGGTGCTGCAGCTGAGGAGGACAAATCTGGAGGATTTTTTGTTGCAAATGAGGAAAATGCAGTGTAGCCGACTAAGGGGGACTGAAACAACCGTGTGTCTTGAATGCCAGCCAATGTTGGGTATGAGCATAGGTTGTAGCTTGTAGCTTGTGCCTGCCTTTATCTCTCAGCTAGCCACTCTTTCTCTCGCATGGTGGCCAGTTGCTTTACCATCATATGCCACAAAGTCTTCCTCATGTGTTGGAGAAGAGACTTGTGGACTTCTGATACCGATGCATTGACATTCGGTAGTTGAGAACTCGATTGCCTCCACTTGTATTGAGGTTGCCTTGGATTTGAAGCCGATGAATGTCCAAGCTAATCAGCAGGCTATGTTGTACGGGCACCATGAATCGGAGTCCCATGATCGTTGCTGGATGCCATGTGATACTTTCAACTAGATCGAGTTGGCATACAGTTCTTGTCTCATCAGGCATGCCAACGAATGTGTTGTCGTTGGGAATGACTCAACCCAAGTAGCCCGTAAAGGTCTATTGGATGCTTTGATGAAATGCACGGCATGCATGAGAACAATGGGCTCTATTTTCAAAGGATTCGGATAAAGCTCAGGCGATCGCAGGTCTTGAGAATCCGATGAGCATATCTCAATTGCATGCTGTCAAGATAATGGATATGGATCTCGATGGATGTGGACCCCGTTGAAAATAGCATAAATGAAGTGAAATCAATGTTGAGAGAAAATAGGAATATCTTATTGAAGAACTAGGACTAATACAAAGCGCTCCAACAAAGGAAAATCTTAAATGCTACAGCTAAAACTATGACTAAAGCTAAATTAAAGAAAAAATCTGAATTTCTGGATTACTCTTCGTGTCTTCTACTCTTCCGGCTCCTCTGTTTATAGAGTGGTAGAGATGATTTCAGAAGAACCTCTTCACCTCCTGACATTTTTTTTATTGAGAGGCATTTTACTGCTTTAATTCCCTCATAGCCCACTTTCATCATTTTAATGAACCGCCATATTCACACGTTTTCTGTTATTACTCGTCATTTTCCAGTTCTTCAGGTTTTCTCTTGGGAACCAAAATGAGTTTTGGCAATAACAAATGATTAATTCTCATTTGCAAAACCAGCCACACCAAATGTAACTCTTGATTAGATATTGATTTAGTGATTCATTCCCTTCAGTTCGATGTCAATTTTTTTTGTAAACTTATAAGAAAAAGGAAAACTGGATTTATCGCGACGAACCAACCTTATAAAAACCTGTTTTTAACCAAAGCCCTCCACCCGCTTACTCACCACACCATAAAATCCGTCCCCCTTCCGGGAAGACATGCCAAATGTAGTTCTTTGTCGAGCGACCACTCTATAGTGTTCCTAGACTGTTACAACTCAAGCTGTTCATGTACAAGAACTCACTTGAGAATGACAACCTTTTCGAACAGTGACTGAAAACCTTACAAATTGTTGAGATTTTTTTTACCCAAAAGGGGGAAAACTTGAATGTAAGTACCCTCGATAATTTACTTGAGAATAAAATTTTGTTGGACTACCGCTGGAAAGAATGATTAGAGACATTCAAGTTCTCTCAGTTTGAGATCAGCATAAAAGAGGCGATGTTGCTTCAGTCAGGTGACCAGAATTTTGCCTCGATTGCACATGCACATGCACGTGTGTGTGTGTGCGTGAGAGAGAGAGAGAGAGAGAGAGAGAGAGAGAGAGAGAGAGAGAGAGAGAGAGAGAGAGAGAGATGAACAGCTATTACTTTAGCATTCACTAACAAACTTGAGAACAAAAGACGAGCAAACTCTCAGAAAGTTCAGCCTTTTATTTGCCTGGCACATTCTTTTTGTGCATGGAAGTTGGGGGCAGTTGCATCTGCCACCTTGAAAATATACACATTCATCACAAGATCCTTGATTTCAGTTAGCTCAAAAACACAGATATCCATTTGCATTAGATTATGAGCAGCAACAAAAGCCTGCCAACCGCCCGCAAGTCTACCATATCCCTTAGATCCAATGAATCTAACCTCCCATTCGGAGCCATTTGGGCTACGAAGAGTTAAAATGGAGCTGCTCTCCAAGGGAAACGCCTCCAAGAATTTTTTAGGCATCCACTGCACAGAAACATTTTGTAGTCACGGGATGATAATTCAGTACAACTAAAAAACCATTCACTAAACTCATTGAAGCTGTAAACTATTAAAGAAACAGAAGGTGATCTCTAAGTGATTTCAGCATACAGAAACGACAGCCTGGATAAAGATTCGCAATAGCAGATGCATAAAGCAGTTTCCTTGACAAAAATTCGGAATACCATACGCATAAAGCAATTTCAAATACTATACACATCAGGTTAGGGCTAAAACCAATTCTCATAAAATGCCAAAGTAAAGGTCAGCGATAAGAATTGAAACCCCATCAAGAACCAATTTCTGGTACAGAAAAACATACATATAGGCACACGCACACGTGGTCACACACAGACATCCACACATATATTGCTCATATACACAAAGCTCTTGAATGAAATAATGGTACTTACTGACATAGAACTGTCCCTTTCAATGGTAAATTTAATTACCATTTATTGACAAAATAGTTCAGTTAATATATAAATATAATTGCCCGAAATTTATTTATCATGATTCTACCGATACAAACTCCATACAGAGAGAGCTATGTTATTATGCAGCAATGATGCATGAACATATGCACAAAAATGCATGTATGTAATAGATGTGAATTTAACACAGGGCTTATTTGTTTATATCCCTCTGAATCATCCCTCATGCTTTTGGGTGAATAAATTCTCAACATCCTAACATGATTCCGAGAGAACGATTCCACATAGTGGTTCCCAAGAACCATTTTCTCATGAGCCAGCAAACAAATGAGATCAGTGATAGAACGCATTTTCACATTCGAATTGGAAATATATTCTCTCAATCACAAAGGATAGGAGTTATATAAAGATATATATATATATATATATATATATATATATATATATATATATATATATATATATGTAAATTATATTATATATATGTGAGTAATTGGATCTTAAAACCTTTAGGACATGCATTCTCATGCCCAAACTTTATTTTTGGGGGTTGTGAGTGAATAAGGATGTTCTTTATATTTTCTCAAATACCTTTTATAAATGACACTCATGCGCCCCAAAGCCTTTTCCCATACTAAATGGGATCAGCTGCATGGAGTCTTTGTTTTCATAAAGCTTCATCATGTGCTATGCTAATAGATAATTCAACAAAGATTAGGTCATCCTTTATTATTTCAGTCTCTTTTAATATTTTCACAATCAAGTTTCTCATACCTTTTTGCCAACTTCCTATCACCTTTCTAAATGTCCAAACATTTTTTTCTCATTTTACCATCTATTAGTGTAACTCTCCATTTGTCTCTAGTAACCTCATTAAGGGCACAGTCTTTCCTTATGTTATTGCACAACCATAAAAAAGCTTTTCTGTCACAAATATCTGTTTACACATATTGATGATTAATTGTCCCACAATGAAGATCATATAACATAACAAGTCTAATTGTTGCTCTATGATATTTACCTTTCAACTTTAATGGTATCTTCTTATCACATAGGATATGTGATGCACCTTCCTATTTTAACCAATCTGCATTAATTTCATGTGACATCTCAATCAATTTTCCCATCACTTTGAAAAGTATTTAAAACTTTTTTTTTTTAGAGATGCAATGTGTGCCAATCCTAATTTTCATGTAGTAATTAGATGATCAAACTTACATATTTTGCTTTTGTTATATTAAGTCGAAAACCTTTATAGTCTAATATTTTTCTCCATAGTTCTAATTTTTGTTAACTCTTTTACTTGGACTCATCCACTAATACAATGCCATCAGCAAATAATGAGTCCTCACACATGTTTGTGTGCCACCATAGATATCTCTTATACATCAATGTGATATCTCTCTTTCCCAAGATTCTCCAAAAGAATATCTCTTGACACTCTATAATAAGTTTTTTCTAAATCAATAAATGCCATATGAAAGTTTTCTTTTTTACTTACAAATATTTCATAAGACTTCTCAATAAGTGAATAGCTTCAATAATATATCTCCCTAGCATAAAACCAAATTGGTTCTCCATTATAGTCGATATTTATCCCAACCTTCATTTAATTTGATTCTTTTACATAATTTCATTATGTGGCTCATTAACTTGATATCCTGAGAATTCACACAATTCTAAATATTTCCCTTCTACATATATGGGTATAATTATACTCTTCCTCTATTCCTCACGCATATTTTGGTTTATACATATCTCATTAAATAATCTTATAAGCCAAGTGATTTTCCGCACTTATAAAAGAATATTTTCTAGTCATATATATTTATCACTCTTCATAAGTTTAAAAGCCTTTTTGACTTTATTCCTTTGAATACATCAGTACAAATTATCAATTATATACTCTTGAGAGTTGGTTAGCTCTCGTAGACTAATACTAGTATGTATATTTTTGTTAAAAAGTTTATGATAATAACTTTTCAAGCCACTTTTGATATTATCACTTGTCACTAGAATCTTTTCATCAAAATCCTTGGTGTATCGGACAAATATAAAATCCTTAGTTTTCCGATCTCTAACCTTAGCTATCTTAAAAGTATCTCTTTCACCTTCTCTTGAGTTGAGCTTTTCATATAAATTCTCTAAAGTTTTGACTTTTACTTTTACTAAGAGCCTTTTTTGTTTCTTTTTTAACTTCTTATAAGTCTTGCAAGTTTTATTAGACTTGTTGACATAATGCAATGTATAATATGCTCTCTATCTTAATTTTATCTTCCACAATCTCACTCCACCGTTAAGCCTCCTTTTGTAGTGAGGACTCTATCCTACGAATATGGAAAATACAGGTTTTCCAAACCTAGCAGGAAAAGGAGGCATTGATAAGCTACTTTAGACTATACGATGATATCGTCAGCTACTCTTACTCCTACGATGCAATAACACCCACAAGCTTACCTTAAGGACCATAGGCTTTGCTTTAATAAATCTTTGAGCCTAAATACCACGAGTATATCTTTTGTCACTTTTCTAATATGCATTACTACATTATTGTATATGTCAAACATTGTGTCTACATAAAACATCTACTTGAAGAACTTTCTCTACAAATATACCTTTTTCTAATTGTTGAGGTTCTATCATTTAGTTCGAGTAGATCTATATATTCTTCGTCTCTTTATCCACTTTCTTACTTGTAAATCTATTACTAAAAATCGATGTTGGGTAGTTAAGCTTTCTTCTGGAATTACCTTACAATCCTTATCACAAAGTCTATCACTTATTCTATCCACAAAATAACCCATTTGTATGTTTCAACAAGCCACTCAATAATATATATATATATATATATATATATATATATATATATATATATATATATATATATATAAGACTGAGAGGGGTTGTGGAATATGTGCATCAGCAATCGTGTTGAATCATCCATAATGACTCCAATCACCTTATCAAAAGATATGGATGTTTGAGACAAAAATAAAAGAATAAAGTGTACTCCATAATGACTCCAATTGTCTTACCAAAAGATATACATGGTTGAGACAAAAATCAAAAAATACAAGTATACTTTGTATTTTGCTTTTTTATCTCAACCATCATCTCTTTGATTAGTTTATATTATAAGACACATGAGGACAGTTTTAGCATGATGGTTTATGTGTATATTCAAAAATCTCTCTCTCTCTTTGTCTCTCTCTCTCCATATGTGTGTGTGTTGGGGGGGAGGAGGGAGTGTCAAAGCACAACAACCGAAAGCTGCAGCAGTGAACGAAACTAACCGAGACAACATATTTGTAGGCATCCCGGGTTCCGCAGCTGCTTTCTTTAGTATCTGAGAACTTATCTTCATGCCTCGTTAAAAAGATCATCAAATTGCAAATATGGTAATCAGACTCATAGTATTGCAACTGCTCTCTTTGGTTTGGATATTGAAGCCTAGCCTTTTCCTACACCAATCCTCAGTCTCCATCTATGTTATCGATAGCGGTTAGCAGGTTGTTAGTGATCGACCCTGATATAGCGGTAGCGGGGATATAGCGGATTTAGCGGTACAAATTAAAAAATTATATATATATATAATGGGTTCTCTAATTTCTAAAAAATATCAAGAAACACTCAAATTAACAATTCGATTATTAGAAGTTCTAAGGCCAAAGTTAACAATTACCATGAATAGATAACGATTCACCTGCAACAACTAATCAAGCACCTACCAACAGTCTCAAGAACACATGATAAAGCAATAGGCACACAATAAACTAGTGTTATCCGTATGTATCGTGGGCCACCACGATACGATACACCATAGTCTATCACAAATGCGAACTTATCGCACCGTATCGTGCGATACGGCCCGTATCGCCTACAAAGGGTCCCTGGTCAAACGAAAACCCACATTTTTCGGGTTTCCTTGGTTTGTTCATACCTCCTCAAGCTCTCCTAGAATGGTTCTTGGCCTCCTTGGTGTTTAAGGCTCCAAAAATGTGCTCTACGGTATCCGTGCAAGCCTCCTAACTCGAATTTGGGTATATTTTTAGTATTTTTCTTCATTTTTTCCTTTGTATTTGTTGTTTTTTTGTTTTATTTGTATTTTTCTTTTTTTGAATGACAAAATATGAAGTTATTAAGTGTGTGGATATGATTTTTATTGCATTCATGAATTGGGAGACACTCTATTTGAGTGTTATTTGACGATTGGGGATTTACGAAGTGTTTTTATTTTCAAGTTTTTGTTTGAATTAAAATACTCAATTGAGATGGCAGTAAGGGATGGTAGAGACTCTCATTCTAAGTCTAATGATCCGACATGGCAATGGGGTATACCAGTTGAGGGTTCGAGATTAAAGATGAGATGTTTATTTTGTGAGAGGGTGGTTAGTGGTAGAATTTCATGATTGAAACACCACCTAGCAGGGACTAGGAAAGAAGTTGCTCCTTGCACAAGCAGAGTTAGAAGTTTGCCAGAAGGTATTAAATGACAATGTCTTCAGATGATTGAGAGTATATAAGAGAGGAGACAACAAAAGGATGATTTGGAGATATTTAAAGAAGATGATGATGATATTGGATTTGGATTCAGTGACAGTTTGCTTCAGATGCCAGAACAGAGATGGGTAGCAACAGTTCACGAGCACCTAGCAGGGGAAAGAGGGTTGCTGAAGACTTTGGAGGTTGTAGAAGAGGAAGTTCAGGAAGGAGTTGAGGAAGAACTGCTTCTAGCATACATTCATTTTTTCCTCCTACTACTACACCTGGTGGTCAACCTGGAATTCGTGTTGCTATGGCTTCAGAACAACTGCATGATCAGGCATACCTTGCAGTGGGCAGATGGTTTTATGATGCATGCATTCCATTCAATGCAACAAACAATTTTTATTTTCAAGCATTGACAGATGCAATTGCTAACATCGGTCCAAGATACAAGATGCCCTCCTATTAGAAGTTGAGAGGAAAGATCTTAGATAAGACTGTCATTGAAGTGCAAGAATACTGTTCGATATTAAGAGAGTCATGGAAGGAGACAGGTTGCACTATCATGGCAGATGAATAGACAGATAGGCGATGAAGGACCTTGCTAAACTTTCTTGTCTACTATCCTAAAAGACTTATGTTTTTGAGATCTCTAGACATGTCAGAGGAGAGGCACACTGCGGATATCCTACGGCAAGAATTTGATAAGGTTATACAAGAGGTTGGGCTAGAGAATGTAGTCTAATTGATTACAGATAATGCAACTAACTACAAAGCAGCTGGGAAGGAGTTAGTTGATATTTATGAAACTTTCTACTAGACACCATGTGCAACCCATTGTTTAGATCTCATTCTTGAGGACATTGGTGAGATGATGAAATAAAGGCAGCAAGTAAGTGTTACCAAGATACTACAAAATTCATTTACAACCATGCATTTGTTTTGTGTATGATGAGATATACAGAAGGTGTAGAGCTTCTTCGAACAGCTGCAACTCGGTTTGCAATAAACTTCTTATCCGTACAAAGTATTGTGAGACAGAAGCAAGCATTAAAGAGAATGTTCTCCTCAGATGAGTGACAACAATTTGTAGAGTTGCCTCAGAACAGAAGAAACAGAAAGTTTAATGAGATTTCTGAGACAGTCTTCAGGAGTACATTTTGGAATTCATGTGTTAGACTATTGAGGATTACATGTTCATTAGCAAAGGTTTTGAGATTGGCTGATAGCGAGGAGAAACCATCTACGGTAGCCCTTTATGAAGCCATGGATAGGGCAAAAGAAACCATCAAAAATAATTTTAATAGAAAAAAGAGAGATTACGTGCCCGTGTAGAAAATCATTGATAATAGATGGAATAAACAATTGCATCAGCCTATTCATGCAACAACATATTATCTAAACCCATCATTCAGGTACTCAACAACCTTCAAAAGGGACGGTGAGGTTAATCGAGGCATCATTAATTGTATTGATAGATTAGTCCCTGATGAGAGCATAGCAACTGCTATATATCGAGAGATGGAGATCTATGATAATGCTCTTCACTTGATGGGTTTGCCTGTAGCAATTCGCAACCGCACTACTATGCGTCCCGGTAAATTATTTATCTTCGTATTTAAGTTTCTTAAATCAACTTATCTTATATTATTATGGATTATGTCTCTAATGTTTGTCTTTTTCTACAGATGTTTGGTGGAATAGGTTTGTAACTTATTGCCCGAACCTTCAGTATTTTGTAGTCAAAGTTTTGAGTCAAACCTATAGTGTAATTGGTTGTGAAAGGAATTGGAGTGTCTTTCAACACATCCATACAAAAAAGCGTAACAGGTTGAAACATAAGCGACTGAATAATTTAGTTTTTATTCATTGTAACATGCGCCTTCATTAAAGGTAATGTTATATTACTTAGTACTTACTTAAATGTTCAATTCAATAAATTGTTTGACTTCAATTGTTAATATTATTTACTAATTACTTATCTTTATTTGTTGTAGGCAATTAAAAAAAGTAAATAGACAACAAAGCCAATTTGATCCAATAAGTTTGGATAATTTTGATATATTAGAAAACTAGATTATAGAAGACAGTGAAGAAAATACCCTCCTAACTAAAGAAGATATTGCATGGATTAATTTGGAAGGAGCGCAACAACAGTATCAAGGAGAAGAAGAATTTAATTTCCAAGTAGAAGGTGTTGATGATGAGGATCTTCAGCAAGGAGAAAGATAAAGATTATTTAGTTGATGATCCTGATTATAATTTGTAAAATGTAAATGTATTTCATTTTTTTTATTCAAAATATATAAATTTGGATACAATTGTTCAATGTTGAATGCTCAATCTGTACTAAACTTTGCATTATATGAATTTAAAACATTTACCAGATTTTTCTTGATTTTTCCTGATTTGTTTTAGATTTTTATTAAATTTTCTTAATTTTTTAAATATTATTTATATTTTTTTAATATTAAAGTACGATACCGGCGATACGATACACCCATATCGTGGAGCCCAACAATACGCGATACGATACGCGTTAGACAACACTACAATAAACCACATCAACATTTCCAAATGTGGAAACTACTGTCTTGAACTACCAAATCTTTTGCACAAATAAATGATTACCTAGAACTTATCACAATAGATCATATAGAACTCTCAGTCATCTCTCCATTTGAACCATGTGTTAGCTAAACTAGGTGTTTAAAAAACAAATGCTCGTCTTCAAATGATATTCAAGTTAGTATGTTCATATTAATAACTTTGTCTATGGTGAGAGGTATTGGCCTTTCGGTGGCTTACTTTGCTATTTGACAAGCAACATAAAGCTTTTGTTGGACATTTATCGCGACGAGAAATATTTTCATCTCGTTGAATTCCATGAGAACATCTTTAACCCCAAAGAACGCTCTTTAATGAAAAATCAATAGTATCATACCACTGAGATAGAAGCCGTACAATGGTCCTACTTATGAATCTTTGCTACTTAAAGAAACAATCCAAAGAAAGAAGAGACGGAGAGGAATAGATGAACATCTCTAACCCCAAAGAACGCTCTTCAAGCAACCTCTAACTAGATGGCAAAAACGGAATCAATGCTTAGAATGATTAAAGAAAAAGCAACCGAACTAATGTAGGAATACCGACAAACCTAATGTGATGAGTTTTTCACAAAATCTTTCCAAAAAGTGAGAAAGAGATGATCAAGAAATTATGTGATCATATCAAGAAGGTATTTGGTCGATGAACCATTGTATGATCTTGATATCAAGAAGGTATTTGGTCGATGAACTATTGTATGATCTTGATGGGAAGCTGGATAAGATACATGGCAAGATTGGCCAATCTAGCAAAACATGCATAGCATGGGCACAAGCAACTAAAAATCATCCTTCAACCATGTCAATCACCAAAAACATATCAAAAACGCGGAGAGAGAGACTCACCTAATAACCCAAATGAAAGTCGCAGCAAGCGATAGAACCTATGTCACACGGGTACGGGTGCGGGATACGGTAAATTTCAAAAATTTTGGGTGCGGCGATATGGCTAGAGTATATAATATTATATATTATATATAATATTCAAGCTACAACAAGTGAGACATCAATTAACATAAGTATATTACAATAGCAAGTACACAACTTTATATTAAAGCAAAACACATAAATGATAAACAACTACTAATTTCACCATAATACGCAAATCAATCTTCACTATCTGGACCCATTTATCCAAAAAGACCCGAACTTCAAAATCGATACTAGATTTTGAAGCGTGGAATATCCACACAAAAGAAGTGAAGAAGGTCCGCGTTGAGATATTTTTCTATGTTCATTGGCGGAGTTTCATGGGAGATGATGGAAGACAAGCTGAAGGAGCATTTTGGAAACTATGGTGAGATAACTCAGGTGGTCATCATGGGAGATAAGGTCACGAGTCGACTAAGAGTCTTCGGTTTCATCGTCTTCACAGATTACTCCCTCTGGATAAATACACCATAGACGACAGAACCGTGAGTTACAAAAAAAAAATTGTGTTTTTTTTTTCATGTCGCACCGACACAATGTTGGTGTTGGTGTCGCACCCGTGTCGAGGTAGACACTCCACCCCTTAGAAGTGTCTGTGTGAGATAGAACCAAGGCACCAACGCGAATGGCAAACCAATCAAGAAACAAGAAGCCTGCATTCATCAATCTCTTTATCTCTCTTCTTTTTGTGGTGTTCCTCGAAGAATGCCCAATAACACCTCTCTCTCTCTCTCAGATTGAACATACAGAAGAGGGGAGTGTTAGCCTCAAACTCATTTAAAACAACCGAAGGATCCCTCCATCCAAGGATGGTCAGGGCTCGATATGGTCCAAAGATGGTTTGGTCGAATCGGGCATGTAGTCCGCACCCTGAGCGGTTAGCCCAAGTGGCAAAGCGCTTAGACGCCCTTGCACTAGCCGCCTGCCAAGCGTACTTGCAGTGGTGTTGGTGGCGGACAACAGCAACGAGAGGCGGGAGTGATAGATGAAGATAAACGAGAGAGGGAAAGGCAGGAGAGAGAGAAGAGAGAGAGAAACCCTCGTCTGTGTTAGCGGCAAGGGTTACTAACCTTTTATTTAATTTGCATTGGGTCGATCTAACATGTATTAAAAATGTTGTCCGCTAACAGTGATATAGCGGACCGCTATAGCGGCTCTGGTAGGTCACCCACTAAAACGCTATAGCGCACTATAGCGGGCGCTAAGCGGTTAGCCCAATTTGCATCGGGTCGATCCAACATTTATTAAAAACGTTGTCAGCTAACAGTGATATAGCGGACCGCTATAGCGGCTCTGGCGGGTCACCCGCTAAAGCGCTATAGCGGGCGCTATTGATAACTGTTAATGTGTGTGTTGTGTTCTATTAATATCGTGTCATAGGTCTACATAACTATGGTGTTAGTGTCTAAGTAAATGGTCTGAACCGGTTCTATACTTAAGGGTAATTGTGTCTTTTAAGTTAGATTAGGTTTAGTATAAAGTCTGATTCATTAGGGCTTTAACCATTCATTAAGTGTAATCAGACGGTTGCCCATAGTAGGAGTCGATTTCTACCAAAAACTCAAGAATGAATGAAAGCCATTTTTTCTTCAATCTCTTGTAATGAAATTCTTGGAACGAAATCGACATGGTATCAAAGCCTTCTACAGAGATTTAGCGACCAGCCGAAGTTGTTCATACTTGGAAAAATACACCAATAAGTATACTTGTTAGTTTTTTGAAGATTGAAGAAAAGAAAGTGCATGTTTTGTGGATGTGTTTGTGTCTAAATCATAAATTAGAAAGTAAGTAGCAGAAAGTTTTGAGTGTTGCAGCCGTGAATGTCATAAATCAGATTATTATCATTAATATCAGATATCATAAGGTAATCGGTGATTGTGGTTGCCGTGAATAAGTGGTAAAAATCATTGATTGTGACTGCTGTGAATATCAGAGAATAGTGGACAGTGATTATTCCCTACGACAAGCACTGAGAATAGAAAGTAGCGACCAGTGGAAGAGATAGTAGGGTGCACGTTGTAGTGGCCGATTAAATCAAAAATAGGGTACACTTTATTGATAATAGCCGACTACATCAGCAACAAGATATCAAATAGGCTAATGCTGCTGCCGCAAATCAGATATTTCTGCGCAAATATAGATTACTGATAGTTTAATGGTATTTGTTGGTCGACCTTGATATTTACATCTCCAAAATCAATCGTAACCTACAAAGGAAAGCATGATAAATCAAATTAGCATATACAGACGCAAAAGTATTGCTACAAATAGATTTTGATATCGATACAATTGGTACAAATACGTGTTGCACCATCAATCAAGACATTTGAAAAAAAAAGAGAATATCAGTTCAAATAAGTGTGAATCAACATGGAAGGTAAATTGAAGGAAGAATCATTGTCAGCTACGTATGGAAATGATCAGAAGCTAGAACCATTCCAAATTACGAATATTCGACTAGATGGCAGAAATTACAAAAAATGGGCTCGATCTATTAAACTTGTGTTACGATCTAGAGGAAAGGCTTCTATTATTAGACAGAGTCCACCACCTCTAGAAGGAAGCAGTGCAGAATATAAACGGTGGTCCAAAGATTACGCTCTTGTGAGCTCATGGCTCATTCAATTCATGAATCCTTCTATCAGTAAAACCTTTATGTATATGAAATCAGTAGATAAAACTGCAGTGGAAGAAGCATACTCCAGACAGAGAAATATTGCAAAAGAATATGAAATTATTGAAAGAATAAGAAAGTGTCGCCATGGAACTCGATCAGTAAGTGAATACTATGGGGAATTACGAGAGCTCTGGAACGAACAAAGGTATATTATAGAAAATAAGTGTAGCCACTGTGTAAAAGAGAGAACAAATAAAGGAGAGATTCGAAAAGTGTTTGATTTACTCTGAGAAATTTTATCAGAATACGAATCAATCAAGTTAAATATACTAAGCAAGGAAGAACTTCCATCATTTGGAACAATATATTCACTACTACTAAGGGAAGAAGATCGGAAGAATTTAGATAAAGGTGAACATATATAAGTTGAAAAATCTGCATTTATTGGTAGAGGACAGAACTACTATCAGAGAGGAAGAGACTCAGTCAGAGGCAGAGGAAGAGGCAGGAATCAATATTATGATGATAAGAGCAAATTACAATGCACATATTGTGAAAAAAAAGGTACATAAAAGAACATTGCTGGGACATTATTGGAAAACCTCCAGAGTATAGAGAGTATGGCAGGAAACCTATTCAAGGATTATGACAGTCATGTGGCAACCATATCTAAAAAAATGCATAAACGAATCCAATAGATGAAGTGGTAGAATTGAAGAAACAGATTGCAGAAATTGAAACTCGTCTACGGGATCAATCTTCCACATCTTCATCAAAGACAGAATCAAGTCCTCCTGCTTCCTACAGCATCAGTGGTAATTCCTCATTTAAAGATTATTCAGTTTTTTCTAATTGGATAATAGATTCAGGGGCTACCGATCATATAGTAGGAAACAAGTCTAATCTCATGCAGTATGAAGTGAATTCAACCCCTCAGTATGTAAAAGTAGCAAATGGTTCGTTGATTCTTATGGCAGGAAAGAGAATATTCAGAGAGATAATCTCGGGCTTAATTCAGTGATATATATTCCAGAATTTTCATTGGTTAGAGATATGAATTGTACAGTTACATTCTCTCCATATGGCTATGTTTTTCAGGATTTGAAGACGGGAAGAATCTTTGGTCGTGATGAACTACGTAATGGACTATACATACTACCTAGAGATCAGATTTCAAAATATCAAAGAGAATTGGCAGCTAGTACTACTGAAGAAGAAATAAAAATTTGACATAGTAGATTAGGACATTTACCTGTTTTAAAATTAAGAGAGTTTATTTCCCTTTCAATTCCTAGTGATGTGGTAATTCAATGTAATATATGCCAAAGAGCAAAACATCATAGAGCTACTTTTCCTAGCAATGAATCAAGATCAATTTTTCCTTTTGAGTTGATACATTATGATGTTTGGGGACCATGTGTGATACCTTCTATTGGAAATTTTAAGTACTTTGTTACTTTTATAGATGATTTTTCCAGACTTACATTTGTTTATTTGATGAAGTCAAAGTCAAAAATTTCTTCTGTTTTTCCTCTAGTTCATAATCTTATCAAGACTCAGTTTGGGTATACTCTTAAAAAACTCACATGTGGTGGAGAATACTGTAATGCTCAGATGGAATCATATCTTCAATCTTATGGTATTATACATCAGACATCGTGTGTTTATACAGCACAACAAAATGGAGTAGCTGAAAGAAAGAATCGACATATCTTGAAGATTGCTAAAACTTTACTTCTTGAACACAATGTTCCAAAATATTTCTGGCCAGAAGCAATTCTTATAGCAGTATACATCATGAATAGAATTCTGACTGTGACTCTTGCAGGAAAGTCACCGCTCAAGATTATTAAACTGGAAGATAATCCATTCCATCTCATTTCCAGAATATTTGGATGTGTTTGCTATGTGCATGTTCACCAACAACTTGGAGATAAGCTTGATCCAAAGGCTATAAAATGTATATTCATTGGATACTCTTGTGAGAAGAAATGATATGTCTGTTATGATCCTAATTCTCATAAAAGATATACTTCTATGGATGTAACTTTCTTTGAAACTACTCCATACTATAAAAATTCGAATGATCTTTCTGATTCTACTTTCCAAGAATCAGTTGTTCTGCCAAGAATCAGTAGAAGTGAAGAATCAGAGGAAGAACACTCTCTTGCAGGAACAAATCAAATCCTAGGAAACAAAAGAATACAAGTATACAGAAAGGGGGAGAGAAATATTTTTATGAACAGACAAACCGAGATGATGAATCAAGGGGGAGAAACAGTATCTGATTCAAATGACAATATAGAAGATTCAAAAAATGAGGACTTAGATGACTCAAATGTTCCCATAGCACTCAAAAAAGAAAAAAGATCATGTCGTAAGTATCCAATTTCCCAATTTATATCTTATGATTGATTATCAAAAGGTTACCATAATTTTGTGCTAAAAGCTGAGATGCATCAAATTCCAAAAAATTACTTTGAAGCATCTAAAGACAAGTAGTGGGTTGAAGCTATGAAATCTGAAATTCAAGCATTAGAAAAGAATTAAACTTGGAAACTAAGTGTCCTACGAAAAGGCAGAAAGGCAGTCTTATGCAAGTGGGTGTATACAATCAAATACAAAGCAGATGGTTCGTTAGAAAGGTACAAGGCAAGACTAGTTGCACGTGGATATAGTCAAGCATATGGAATTGATTATGAGGAGACATTTGCACCAGTAGCTAAACTCACATCTATACGAGTTATTATTAGTATTGCAACTCAAAGAAACTGGGTAATGTGGTAACTAGATGTGAAAAATACTTTTCTACAAAGAGAACTCAAAGAAGAAGTTTATATGGAGTTACCACCGGGATATTCGAATCCGACAAAACAGGTATGTAGATTAAGAAAGGCTATCTATGGGCTAAAATAGTCTCCAAGAGCTTGGTTTGAGAAATTCAACAGAAGTATTATAAGCTTGGGTTATCGAAAGAGTATAAGTGATCATACATTATTCTTTAAGAAGGGGGAAAATTAACGTTACTATTAGTATATGTGGATGATATTATTGTAACAGGTGATGACATCGAAGAAATTCAGAGATTAAAAAAGAACCTTCATGAGTTATTTGATATTAAGGATCTTGGAAGATTACATTATTTTTTAGGGATTGAAGTAGCCTATTCAGGAACTGATATCTTTCTAAATAAAAAAAAAATATACATTGGATCTTTTGCAAGATGTCAAGATGGAAAACTGTAGACCTACATATACTCCAATGGATGTGAATCACAAGTTACAGCTGGAAGATGGAGCTGAAAAAGTAGATGTAACCAAATATCGGCAATTGGTTGGAAAATTAATATACTTGACCATCACACATCCAGCCATAGCATATGCAATGAGTATAGTAAGCAGATTTATGCAATCTCCATCTAAACACCACATGGATGCTATGTTTCATATATTAAGATATCTGAAAACAACAATAGGACATGGAATCACTTACAAAGCTAATGGTCACACTAATATTGAAATTTATACAGATGTTGATTGGACAGGTTCAGCAGAGGACAAGAAGTCGACCACATGATATATAACACTGATTGGTGGTAACATAGTTTCATGGAAAAGTAAGAAACAATCACTTGTAGCTACATCGACAGCTGAGGCAGAATACAGGGCAATAGCATCAGGTATGTGTGAAGAAAAATGGCTGAGATCTTTACTGATGGAAATAGACTTATTGATTGGAAAACCTATACTTATATTTTGTGATAGCAAAGCAGCGATACATATATCCTCGAATTTGGTGTATAATGAAAGAACAAAATATATTGAGATAGATTGTCATTTTATCCGGAACAGTATACTCGCAAAGGAATTTCAGTTAGAACATGTACAATCAGGACATCAACTTGCAGACATGTTGACTAAAACGGTTACTAGAAATCTACTTCAGAGATTGTGTAGCAAGTTGGGTGTAACATCCATCTTTCACCCAACTTGAGGGAGAGTGTTAAATGTGTGTTTGTTAATGTGTGTGTCGTGTTCTGTTAATATCGTGTCATAGGTCTACATAACTATGGTGTTAGTGTCTAAGTAAATAGTCTGATTGGACCCAATGGATCTGGATCATATCCATTGGGAACCGGTTCTATACTTAAGGGTAATTGTGTCTTTTAAGTTATATTAGGTTTAGTATAAAGTCTGGGATTCATTAGGGTTGTAACCATTCATTAAGTGTAATCAGACGGCTGCCCATAGTAGGAGCCGATTTCTGCCAGAAACTCAAGAATGAATGAAAGCCATTTTTTCTTCAATCTCTTTTAATGAAATTCTTGGAACGAAATCGACAATAACATAGGTCTCCATTATGCTTTATCTTGCATCAAATCTGCACTCAACCTCAAGTAAACAAGACCATATTTCCTATTTGTCTTTCTAATGCTTCTGAGACCTTTGTCGGCATCTATTTAAAGTGTTCACCATCTATTCTTACACCTTCTTATAGGATCACCCTGTGGTTGTTTCTCCACATGTCCAAAACACTTTAGTTGTGTGTCTTATCCATATCCTGTTGATGTTGCTCCAGCTTATTCTATAATCATCTCATTATGAAATTAGTCTTTCCTGTGTCATCATACATCCATTTCAACATCATTACTTCTGCATAGGATTGACTGCCCAACACTCTGAACCATAAAATATTGTCGATCTTGCTGCTATTATTACATGTAAGCTTGATTAGTATCTTTTTGACCGACACTTTTGCATGGATAGATAGCTGATTCTCTTTGAGAGGATGTTAACAAATACAAATTGTCAATGATGCAAGATAGATCAGGACATCACAGGATCCGCAGGTATTATTTTCAATGGATGCATTCATTAGTAATTGTAAGCTACACTAGTGAGGTTTTATAATTCATATCATAAACGCTTGATTTTATTTCAAAGATGCAAGGATAAGGTGTATTTTTCCAGAACACGCTGAATTGCAAATGAGAGAAAAGAGACTCACCAGTTCCTTCAAGAAAATGTTTGACTTTGTCAAGACAGCTACAAAATGCGGCTGACTTAGGTTCAATGTCTGAACCACTTGTTGTGTCCTTTCTCTTTCTTCTTTGGACAATTGACTTTGTTTCCAAGAAGAATAATTGTACAATATTCCCCTTGAGTTATTGTGAGGACAAACTACCTAACGAAAGCAAACAATTAGATGAGGTTCACAATATTGGTCTGTATCCTTATTACCAATCTCGCAGATAGACCCACTTTATCAAAAAACAAATATAAACAGTAATAAATGTTGACAGAACAGAGTAGTCAATGCCATCCAAATGTTTATCATGTTCTTTTCCAATTAAATATTAGCCAGCTCATAAGGTGATTGAAGAACTGAATGGCCTACCTGTTGAGGATACGTAAACTTGTTTTTTCTGGTACTTCTTGAAATTGAAGAGTCATTAAGAGGATCTTTTGATAAATCAGAGAGTTCCTCAGGTTCTTCCTTCATCTGACGCATTGCATCATTTTTAGCTACATATGCAGCCACTCGTTCACACCCACTTTTACCAAATATTCTGACATCAAAATTCAGATTGCCATTATATTTGAACAACAAAAAGTCTCCATATTGCAACATATGGCACTTGATAAACTGTTGCCAACCATCTTTGAAAAACAAAATATTGTTATGTTTGTGCAGTTTTACCGCCCAAGCACTACCCATATGGCTGTTTATCGTAGAATCGGCACATTTATCGACCTCGATATACTTTGCAAATGCAGGAGGTATGCACTGCAAAATGAAATAGTTTGTAAGCCATGATTATTAGATCCAAGAGGAGACACAAGATAATGATGTAGAAAATATCATGACTTAAAATCAGATGATGCTGGTCTGGCTCCTCAGAGTTATGCCCAGCATGACATTCACAGAAAGGTGGAAAATGGGGAAGAAAGAAAACCAAGAAGTAACTAATGCAACGCTTGACATAATGAAGAACGCAGACTTTGCAGAATGCTGCAACAAAGAGAATCAGGAGGAGACGTCATTCCTTTTATTCCATTCCAATACTCATTGTCATTGCAAACAAATTGTGTCATGCAACACCAGAATATTAGTACATAAATTTCAAGGTTCATCCAAGTCAACAGTGAAATCATTAGTGCAAAAGGCCAGGAAATTCATGAAGTGGTTGTTGCAGTCAGAAGGTAGATTTGACAGAGAGCACACAGATAAGTAGCATGACTATGTAAGAGCTAAAGAACCAAACACGAAATATTTATATATGAATTATTCTAATAGGGAAAAGGAAGAACTCCTGCGAACCCACAATTACACAAAAATTAAGAATAATCAAGTAAATAGTAGGAAATAAACTACAACCTAAAAAGACAAAAGTAATCAGCATGGAGAGCAGATGTTTGTAATCCTTTAAACGATAGTACTACTACCACATCAGACCTAACCACAACGCAAATACATTATCAGGACACTGGGCACCTTAATCAGGCTGTGTTAGACTCACTAGAGATGCAAATTCATGACCAAGTTTCTAGTGCAAAATCGTATTAGGTCATTGGTTGCTCCATACACAGCAGGAATCCTCTATGGCATAATCTTTTAGAGATCAAAATCTCTAGAATGGCTCCAACTCTATCTAGACCATACTTGAGAAAAAGTTGGCACAATAATACTAGGCATGCCATGAACCCGAGTAGTGAACAGAATAAAAATTTTCAAGCGTTAATTGCCCTCAACTGACACACACACACACACACACACACACAGACACACACACACGGATCATGGTCCATAACCTATTACCAACAAAACTATAATGCACCTAGAGATCCTGTGAGGAATCTTAAGACACGTAAACATAAAACGAAAAGGGTAAAACTAATTGCAAGTTTTTCTCGAAAGACAAGAAAAGGAATCAGCATTTTACTCCTTGAACGGTTTAATTCGTAGGACCTAAGCCCTAGTACATATCAAGATGAAGCATCATTAGAAGCAATATTAGAAAAAATTAATAAACTCGAGTGGAGGAAGAAAATCCTCTTTAAACCAGCATATTTCCCTTCAGGATCACATCATCAATGCAAATCTTAAGGACCAACAACAATTGAGAACGTAAAATAGAGGTAAAAGCTATCCAAGAATATTGAGGAAAATGTGAACGAAAACACCCATTGGCTTGCCAATGATATTGAGGAATACCATCAAGAACAGTTTGCTCAAAATCCAGAAGATGCAAAAAAATCTTACGAGTTTCGAAGTAAAGTCTCCAACAAGGAGCTTAAAGAAGTGCCTTCCCGACCCGTCCGTTTCTTGGCGCTGCTTGCTTCGCTTTCTAACCATCTCTCACAAGTCTGAGAAACACTACACCCTTGAACTCGGAATAAGAATTGTTAGATCGTCCATGAGCACATACGTGCGTAGAAAATCGTCAGATTATATTTTCCAACACCACACTGAATCGTCGACCGTGGGAAAGAGCAGTTTTTCCTGGGAGTTCTCGTTAGGAAACAATAAAAGGTTCGCTTATTAAATTTGAAAAGTTTAAGCAGCAAAAGTTGAATTTTTGGTAGAAAATGATGCGTGGTGAAAATTTTGGAAGTTCAGTTCAGCCTCACTACAACAATTTTATCTGATTAATGTTATTTTGTTTCTCATTATTTGTGTACGCCTTGTTAGGTTTAACGCTTTATGAAGTTCGGATCTGTAGAATTTATGTTTTCTTGTGTTCTAGATTTTAGATCTAATTTGTTACCGACGGCATGATGATCATCTTACCGTTTGGCTTTTTGACACTGGCTGCCCTTCTTTGTAGGCTTATAGATTTGATTTTTTCATAGTTTTCTACTTTCATTTTGCACAAAGAGCGCAGCTAGGAGGTCTGCTCACAAGTTGAAGGCCCGGGAGTTTGATACCCGAGGCATACATCTGGCTCTGGCGTAACAAAAGGTGTTCTTGTTCCTTTTGATTTCTTTCATAAGTTCTTTTCCTTTGGCGGATTTCTTTCGTAGGATTAAGGATTGCAATGGAGAAACAATTGTTGATCTCTCTAGTTTCTGTCTTTTGGCGGAGTGTTTGTGGATTATTTGGTTTGAAGGTGTCTACTGCAGAACGTTGATTACATGCCAAAAGCCCACACATAATCCACATGGTACATGGATTTGGATCATGAGGTACCACAGTTGATCTCCATTTAGGGTCATTTGTTTGTAGTTCCAGTGGTTGATTTAGATATAGATCCAGCTTGTGTTAGGATTCATATTAGTGTCATGGTGTTCCATTTGAAGTGTCTGTGTCCCTATCATTAGTATTGTGTTATTGTGTATGTGTGACAAGGTCTTAATCTATATAAGAACGTTGGTCCTATTATAAAGAGGATAGGTAATAATCTGCATCGAGAATTCTTGTTTCTTATTGAGTTGAAAAAGAAAATCAACTGTGAGAAAGAAGAGCCTGCTTGATGTGTGTCGAGAAGTTATTCGAAAGGCGGTTGAACAACGTTATCATGGATCGAGTCAACAATACTTTCACATAATTTTAAAGTTGGCCAAAACTTGATTCCTGAATCATAGCATCATTGGCAGGATGTAGGAGGAGCAACTTGGTGGATGATCGAGGGTTGATATATTTCTTTTGATTGGGTGTAGGGTCGCGCATTACCAAAAAAAACCCAAGCATGATGAGTTGGGTGTGGAAAAAAAACTATTAATGAAGCAGAGGCCTACCCGTCAATTCCCTAGCCGAGGTCAAGGAACAATAAGACGTCTGTTCAGAGGGACCAAGCCATTGCCAAAAAAATGCTAGAGAAAAGCATCACCAGATTATTTTGACCGACGTCTATTCATGAAACTTGGTTAGATTGTAGTGAGGCCGAATGTCTTAGGAGAGAAGCCATTGAACCTTGATACAGTTGTCAACACCTAAAATTTTAAAACATATGAAATAATATTTTGAGTCCAAATTAACTCATATAAAAACCAAGTTTAAATTGCTTGTAAGGAGGAAAAAATCTTAAGGTTCAAGGCTTTATTGTAATTCAGTTCAATAAAATCCCAAACCCACTCTAGGTCCAAGTTCATTTTTAAAAAAGGACAAGAAAAGAGCAAAGACTTATATCACAAATCCGGATCTAGTTCATCAAACAAAACAATTAACATGGATATGGATATTTCAAAGAAAAGAAACAATATGTTAAGTCAACCAAGGCTTGGGTCTAACTTTTATGATGTACATTTTGAGTCCCAAACTTGATTCATGAAATCTTAGTTTATTTAGCCTAATTGCATCCACTTTATCCTAAAAATATGTTAAGTCAAGCCCCAAAACAGTTTTATTTCACATAGTATATGTATCCACATGGCTTTAAAGAAAATTATATGTATTGAATAAACAATATATAAGTTGACCCATGCATATATGTATATATATTTAATAAGTTTCATAAAATGCATGTATATATATTTACATATGTATAACACATTAGATGTGGGTTTAGCATGTGCAAATGAGGTTTTAAAATGTATATATATAGTGGTATCATTTTCCACATGTATTTTATATTTAAAGTTTCATTATTGATGAAAATACATATTAATTCATTAAAATGTGAGAAGTATTATGGAAAACTCTCTTGCTTTTTTGTTCTTATTTTTTCTTAAGAATCTATACAATCTCATCCATTTAGGAAACAAATATTATTTATTTAAATAAGTATTTTCTTTACATTTATACTTATGTGATTAAACAAATTACTCACATTTGAAATGGGCTCACCTAGCTTGGCTGGATTTTACATTGACCTCCTCAGCCTGGTTCGACTCGTTCAAGGTTGAAAGAGTGCATTTATTTATTATTTATTTATTTATTTATATATATATATATATATATATTCACATGTTTACATATATATACATACAATATTTATGTAGTGAATATACACATACAAATGTTCACAATAAAAGACAATTTTGACCGTGGAATAGATACTCACATGTCCCCTTAGATGCATTTGACATCCGTTGAGGTTTGTGGTTTCATTTAGTAGCATGAGATAAACGAAAAGGAGAGCCAAGCCAGCTGGTAATGGCGAAGTGTTGTGATATTCCAAGTGGCTAGCTAAGTCAAAATTGGTATTTGACTTTGCGTCTTATCTAAGCTACTCCCAAGGGCCCGTAGGGGTCTGATACCTTCAAGTCTTTTACACACTTTATATGGCTTATGTGAAACAATAGGTTGTGCACATTTGGGCTTTAATAGACTCACTTAAAAGGATCGGTTGATCCACATTTGGAACCTTAGTCAACTCTGAGGAATCAGCTAACTCCCTACTTGTACCCACTTGACTCAAGATTTATGGCTTGACTTGACCCACTTGACTCAAAATTCAAGGCTTGGCTCGACCCGTCTCAGCTGGTTGTGATTCAAGACTTAAATGGAAGGCATTGCACACAAAATTGGCACTTGAAGTGGTCAAGGACTAAGAGGCTTCGGACGTTCCACCTTTGGCTCATACAAATGGGCACTTGGTTCAGTTAGGAAGCTAAATGAAGACCCACTTGTTGCTGGAAAATTTAGAAATAAAGTTGCTCAAGATCATTTGGATTTCAATAAGCCTAATCTCTCTAGATTTTTGTGATCTTTGATTCCATTTGTATTTATAATTATGTGCTATAAAAAACTATAAATAAGACCCGAGCCCTTCTTGTAGATCATTACTCAAGAGGCTTGGAATTCTTTAATCGATAATCAAAAGCACCGCTCTTCTCTCTCTTTTCCCCTACTCCCATTTCCTACATATATTGTGAAAGGTGGTCTATCAAACATCAAGAGTGATTTCCCACCATTAGTTCTTGAGGAAGCGCGTAGGTCTTCGAGTTGTATTATCAATCCTTTAAACGGTGTGAATTTTCAAGTAGGTATTTCATATTTGCATTAGACTACATATTTACATGCATAATAGACTATTTTCCAATTTATCGTGCATCTTAGTTTGCTCTTCATATCGGTCACATCAATTTCTTAATTAACTAGTGCATCAATCATTTCAGCCTTGGTCTCGATCACCTATTATGCATATCCATTAGTTTCCTTTATTAAAGTGCATTAGTTTCTCATATTTATATTGCATTAGTCTAGTAATGTATACGCATAATAGTTCAACATACACATATATCTTAGTTTGCACTAGCTTTTTATATTAATTGCATTATTTTTAAAAAATTTCATCATAGGCATATGAGTCGTTTTAAATAGGTAACTTTTATGAGTAGTTCATAATAATTAGTCGTCCATGTCAGTTTCCATCACCCATTGCATACTCACATCCCTAAATGTGCATCTACTTTTTCCTATCTTGTGTCCTTGTTTGATATCTTATCCTAGTTCAGATACATCAATTTCATAATATACCCTTCATCTACATTTCTGGAATTTAGTTTGTTGTTTGAATTCTTCATATAGTTAAGCCAGCAGCCCCGTTTATCCAGCCTTGAACCCGATCAGATCAAAGCCTCATTTTGGTGCCATTAATCCTAGCAATATTAAGGCCACAACCAGTCCCTAACCTATCCTAGTCAATTGAACCTAACCACAACCTATCCTAGTCAGTTGAACCTAACCACAACACCGAAACCAAGGCCTTCCCTAGTTAAGCTCAATTTCTTCATCAACCACCTAAAGACCTATCCCTCGCATGGTCCAAATTTGAGCCGATTAAACCCTTAGATCCCAAGGACCTTAGCTTTATCAAAATCCTTAACTGATCCTAAGCCAAAACAACATCTTGAACCTAATATTAAGCCCATAGGAATTTACAACCAACCCATACCAGAGCCTCATACTCGAACCGCATAAGCAAACCGATTTTCCTTTATACTCATCTTTATTTTAAGTGTATAGGAATTTTAAATTTGAATCAGTCAAATAAGTTATTTATGCGGAAGATTAACTATTGCTTGATGGAGCAAGAAGATTTTTGGCGAAAATAACCAAGTCATGCCCACGACGTATAAGGAGTGAATAGAGGTAAGTTCCTAAGAACTTAATTTCTGATTTGCTATATCTTTTTAAAGTAGATTTTTGCTTGTAAATCACTGTTCTACATAACCAAAAATTTACATACAACAGTGTGTTGCTATTTTAGGTTGTTGCAGATCATACTTGGATTGCCAGAGTATAAAGTCAATCCAGCCAGCTCCTAATCATAAATTTTCAAGGGCCGTTGGGTCGGGTGATCCCTTCCTGACTTCATTGATTAGGAATGGAAGATTGAGTAGCTGAAGGAATGGTGATGGTTGATCTGATCAGTGTTAACAAGGAGAAAGGCTTACCAGCAAACTCCCCCAATCTATTTGAAAAACATGTTTTTAGATCCTTTAGTGAATTGAATCCTCCCCGGGACTCGGTACTTTTCCTTTTCCATGTGGCCCATACATGCAACCAGATAGGTCGTGTTCAATAGGAGATGGATCCCCAAGGGACTACTTCGAATGCAAGGCACATTGCAGCATTCGAGGAGTAGATTAGAGTGCTGATTACACACTTGGAGTCACAATCTGCACCTAGTATTGTGCAAGCATTGCCTAATATGAGCATTGAGCATACCGGTCCGTTAACTGTCTACCAAATCACTAGATTGGATGTTCTCATGACCTTATTGGGGTCTTCAGTTTTGGAGACTATAGAGCATGCAGCTTCTCGCAGACTCAAGATTCCTGTAACTTCACTGATTCTTTTCTAGTGCGAAGCTATGGTGGCACATGAAGTAGTTGGTGGTGGACGAGAAGGCAAACTGACGATTTTATCTTGACCATAGCTATGTGAGGAGTTCTTGCTGACCTTTATAGATCGATAAGAATGAGCAACTGCTGCAATTGAGGCATATAAGGATTACGTATGAGTACATTCATCATTTTCACTTGACTCTATTAGATATCCACCATATGCCCCATAAAGACAAACTCTTTCAATTCATGCATAAGTTGTAGCCTTGGGTATATGGAGATGCATAGACAGCAATTAAGAGATGTATATCATGCTATGAAGATAACAATCATTGGTGAATTTTCATGAGTGAAAAGAACTGTAAGGAATCTTCTTCATTGAGGAGTGAGCAAAAGGACAAGGATAATACATGGTCCTATATTGAGTTGGTGGTAGGTGTAGACGACCATATACTATATATTTTACTAAGTGGTAGTGCTCAAAACACTCATATCGTGATTGGAGACTCATGCAACCGACTAGGGGAAGCAAGTACATACCTCATGCAAGGGCCCTAGAGCTGGTTTTTATATTTGTGGCAAGTCCCATCTTATTGAGAGACTATTCAAAGTACAAAAAATTGCAAGTCATACGGGCCCAGTATTAGGCAGAATGAGTATCCAAACAAACTTGCTAGAGTTGTGTCTTTCAACTACTAAACGTGATGTGGGTGAAAAAGCTTATTACATTCGAGATTGGCTTAGTGGAGGTGCAAAATAGTGAGCACGTGGTGCATGCAATGGTACATAGTGGTGCCACATATTCTATTGTATCTGTAATTTCTACAAGGATTCTAAGAGTGTGCCTCACTACCTTGAGAGTCGATGAAATTGGTAGATGCCCATTCTCATAGGTCAATTAGAGTGCACGTATGATGTTGGAGCAGCTTTGTGGACTTTGTAGTGACTGACTTAGATGCTTATGGTATGTATGTCGAGTGTATCTTTCTAAGGTAGGCAAGTGTAATAAAGATATTGTATTTGGGAGGTCTCATGATCACTGACAAGACTCAACGATGCTTCACGCCTAAATGTGAGCCAAGCAAGGCTATCAAGAGAAAGGGGGAGCTCTAGAGCAGCTAACTACTACAAAAGCATCAACTTTTTAGTTGAACGACGAAGCTACAAAGGATGTCCCTACATAGTGGTGGCAGTCCAATAAGAGTAAAATGCTAAGGAGTGATCATTTAGTGTCAACCGTAGTTGAGGAGCTAGTGGTATCCAAGAGTGCAGCAGAAGAGTTGCACGATATAGGAGTGTCAGAGAAGAGGAGATGACATCCAACAATATCCCTCAACGTAGTCTCTAAGGATTGAGAGAAGAATTTCCTTACAAATTATAGAGAGGTGAGACAATGAATATCAGTGCCGAGCAAGACATGGGCATCATTGGAGAGAGCTTGTCATCACAAGAGATCCATGGATTTCATGAATGACAGTGGCGACCTCGTAGACGAGGTCGATCTTTAGTAGGAAAGAATTGTCACATAACACCGATTGCATGTCAATAGTTCTTGCACATGGTTCACATGGCAAGTGAATTTGGACTTGCAAACACCACAATAGCGTGCTATAGCGAACGCTATAGCGCGCTATTGATAACATAGGTCGGGATCTCAAGCTCGGATAAAGCACGAGGGTTGCATTAGGCTTCCGACAGCCAACGTAAAACTTTGTCGGACTTATTTACCATGGATTCTACAAATTATAATAGGGCTTTGTGGAAACAAAAAATTCATGTAGCCAACCCCATGTAGTATGGGAAAAGGCTTAGTTGTTGTTGCTGTAATGCTGGTCTGAGTCCCCATAGTTATGTCCAGCATGACATTCACATAAAGGTGGAAAGTGGGGGAAGAAGAAACCGACAAAGCAAGTAAAAATAAGGCTTGACATAATGAAAAACACAAACTTTGCAGAATGATGCAACACAGAGTAGATGCCCCATTCTTTTTCTTCCATTTCAACACTCGTTAGTCATCATAAACAAATTGTGTCATGCAATGCCAGAATATTACTACATGAAATTTCAAGGTTGATCCAATCATCTAAGTCAGCCATCTAGATGGTTAGTTCTAAAAGGCAAAGACAATTCATCAATTAATTGTTGAAATGAGAAGGTAAATTTGACATAGAGCTCATAAACTAGTAGCATGTTGATGTAGAACTCAAGAACCAGAGACAAAATATTTATAATATGAATCATCTTAAGAGGAAAAGGAAAGAACTCCTAAGACCCACAATTACAGAGAAAGTAAGGGTAATCAAGTAAATGTTAGCGAACAAACTATAATTAAAGAAAAAATTGAACAGGGATGGCAGCTCGAGATGTATATAAACCTTAAATGATAGTGCTACTGCCATATCAGACCTAACCACAAAGCGAAGACATGATCAGAAGGACACTGTAATTAAGCCGTGTTAGATTCACTAGAAATTCAAATGCATGGAGTTGCAAAAAAAAATCCTATTTAGGCAGTTGATGTCTGTAACAGAAATGAAGATGTTGAGATGGATGAGTGGTCATACAAGAAAAGACCGTATACATAATGAGGTTATTAGAAACAAATTAGGAGTGGCACCAATAGAGGATAAAATGAGAGAACATTGTTTAAGATGGTTTGGATATATAGAAAGAAGATCAAAAGAAGAACCTGTAAGAAGGTTAGAAAAACTAAATTTGGAAAGTATTAAAAGAGGTAGAGGACAACCACAAAAGTGTTGGAAAGTGTAAACACCCCAAAATCCCATGATTTTCTTAAATACGCCTGGTTTTGCAAAAGCAGCCCCAAAGGGCTATTTTCAATCTAGAAACCTAGGAGCCTTCCAAACAACCCTGTACATACTTTGAACCTGTATATATGTTTTAAAAATGTATACATATAGTTTTAAAACCTTAAAAAGGTGTTTTGAAACCCCAAAAGCAGCTTGGCCTGATGAAAGTAGGACCGAAGAGGCAAAAGAGAGCCCAGACCCAAAGCATACTTCAAGCCTAGCACATCAACTCTCGTATCAAAATCAACCCCAAATTCTCGGACATCCAAGCCCCAGATATCATAAATGTGTTCAAAATGAACTCCTAAAGGTGAGAAGAAGAGCGGACGACAATGTTGGTGAAGACCTAACGCAAGATGGAGTACTGATGCAGTTAGGCCCCGCACAAACCATCTATTTCGAAACGCCATGAAGGAATCAGAAAATCAGATTTGAGCCAGATCTGGACCATATATATCCAGATCCAAACCCAACATGCATTTGGATTTGGATCCAAAGATCCAAACCCAATATCCACATCCATGACCCACATCACCTTCTCATAAATGGAGGTGGGGCCCATAGATATTTCACGTGAAAAGCTTGGGTAGAGGGAGAAAAAGGGGTGATAAAGTATGAGTGAGAAAGTTGGTAGGCTTGACTTTTGGTCAAGGGTGGGTTAACCTTGTGGGTTTAGCCTAGAGTGTGGGTTTGAGCTTGTATGCACCTACACCTAACCTGGGGCAGCACCAACTTGTACATGGCTGCAACTGGGTCCATGGACCAGCGCCAAGGGGAGGTTCCTAAAACCTAGCCCTAAGCTAGCCCACCTCACCTAGCCACTCCCCCCTAAACCTGACCCAAACCTAGCCATCCTCACCCAAAACCGCCCCAACCTCACCTAGCTAGACCACCTAGACCCTAACCCACTAAGCCTAAACCCACCTTAGTGCACCTAGTTAAACCCCTAACCACTAAGTCCCAGCCCACCTAACCGACCTACCCTAAACCACTAACCAGCCCCCCCTAACCGACCTACCCTAAACCACTCCCCATGCCCACCTTATTACAAATATCTAGCCCATACCACCCCAACCGACCCAGCCCCTTTTCCAGCCTATAAAACCCACCTTTCTTGTAGGTTTCACTCTCTCTCTTCCACACTCATCCCCCCCTCACTCCCTCCAAGCTGCACCACTTCCACCACCTGCCCTTCCACCGCCACTTCATCACCCGGCTGCCACCTTCCCACTTCAACCGACTCCATCACCTTCCACCTTCGGCAAGGAGCTCCACCCTTCGGCTGCCACCTTCCTTCCACCACCATCCGGCCACCATCTTCATCCACCAGCACCACTGCCATCCACGGTTAGTACCCCACCTCAACCCCATCTAGCCTTTCACCTCCTTCTTTCCCAGCCGCACACTCCCATCCACCCGCCACAACAGCCCAACCTTCTCCCTTACACCCGGTCAACCTGCACCCTACCTCACTACCTTCCCTCAATACTAACCACCCTAGCTCCTAGCTGAACCTTCTCCCTTAGCCATCCACCACCTAGCCAACACCCTTAACCTGTCGCACCTAGTCACTCCATCCCTCGGCCAGCATCAAGGACTTCACGGCTAGCACCCCTACCTACCGCCAACATACACCCAAGGAGCTCCCCTTCGACTGTCCAAGGAGACTCACTAGGCCAAAGCCAAGCAAGTTGAGCACGGACCAGCTACACGTAAGTGCCTAACTCGGTCCTTTATATGAACTTGCTTACATTTAATTAAATTTAATACGGGGTTGTAATAATGGAGCGTTGTCTCCCCCGATTGTAATAATGTGGTTTGGCACACCAACACACACGTGCACTTGAGCCATTCTGCTCTTAGCTGCACACCATTTTGGCACACACACGGGCCTTAAAAGCCCCTAAGATATAGTTATACATATCTATATTCAGCTGCGTGGGTTTTAACTTGAGTCGTGGGTGTTGTCTTTCAATTCTACACTCACACACATTGAGCTTTCGCTCTTACTCCCAAGACCCTAGTAAGGGCCATATTGCAATTTCATTTGGGTGTTTTAATTCAAGTTGTGTGCGTGGCATTTCAATTCTACACTCACATACATTGAGCTTTCACTCTTACTCCCAAGACCCTAGTAAGGGCCATATTGCAATTCTATTTGGGTTTACATTGCAAGTCGTGTGAGTTGTCTTTACATATACACACAACACCCACGCACACGTTGGCGACCTTCGGGCCCATATATATTATAAGTATTTCCCTTCTCCTATGTCTTTAAGATTTGGGTTTTAAGGTTCAGTTGTGTGAGTAGTCTTTCCATATATACACAACACACACTTACACAATTGAGCCTTTCCGCTCTTAAGATATAGCCATATTTCCCTTTTGCAATTTACATTAAGTCATTTCCCTTAAGCATTGTCTTTCAATTCGGGTTTTCCCTTTGGAGTTGTGTGAGTTTGCATTGCATATTCGCCATACCACGAGTTAGGACGCATATTGCATCAAAGCAAGCCCCACACTCCCATGCAAAAAATCGCCCAACTTAGGTCACTTATGCACACACCTAGTTGTCTCTAAAAAACATAAAAAGAAAGACATAGGCACGTGCAAATCTCACGTGAAATAAAACCTGCAATCATACAAACAAAACCCAAACACTTCAGGTATTTTCAAAGAGGTTTGTTTTAAAACAACTTTGCCAAGCATACAGGCTGACCCTTGCGCATCGGTGCAAGAAGGTCTGCGACGAAAAGAGCTCACTTGCTCACAGTCGCCCCGATAGAGTCAGATTTCAAAAACTTACTTCGCTAGCTTCAGTAAGCTAGTTGGCACGCCCTTGTTATAAAAATGAATTAGACACACGAAAAGGTTCACTTCGGTCCTAAGAACCAAAAGTGGGAATTTTCCGTGTCTATAGGATTTGGCACGCTCGGTGGGACCTGGGCCTTGTGCAGAGTGAGTTCATGTAGAAAAACCTCATAAAAGTTTTTTAAAGAAAGTGTTTTTAAAACTTTGTTTGTTGCATTTTTATATCTAGGATTTGTTTTAAAAAGCATATTGAAGCATGTCGAGTCCAGGCTCCAAGAGGTATCTACCCACGGCTCATGCGCATCAAGTTCTCACTCTAGGAGGTTTTCAAAAAAAACAAAACAAGATAGAAGAGATTGAGGACTTGAGAAGGGATTTAGAGGCCAAGATCGCCGCTCTTAGCCAAGAGGCTGAAATAGAGAAAAGAGACTTCTGCAATGAAAGGTAATCAATACTATGAGTCCTTCACACACAAGGACCATAAAGCCCTATAGCAGATGCTGAGAGGGCAAAACACAGAGAAAAGAAATTACGCCCTGTCTGATTTCTTACCTGTGGACTATGAAACAGACAATGATGATGAAATACCAAACTTCCATCGGTATGATGGCATGGGAGACCCTAGGTCTCACTTGTAGCTTTTCTCTCGTCGAGCCCATAAGAAAAAGAAGGACTCGATGAAGTGGGTGTATTGGTTCCCTTTGTCCCTTAAGGGCACAACTGCCAAATGGCTGGCTTCCTACGACCTTAGCCAATTCGCAACTTTTAAAGAGTTAGCGAACTACTTTATGCAGAGATTCTCGCATAACATAGAAGTCACGCCGACTTTAAACACCTTGAGGGATATAAAACAAGGTATGAAAGAGGACGTACATACGTTCATCGTTCGTTGGAGGTCTCTCCTATGTCAAGTGCGAGAGCCAATATTTAAAGGCTGTGCAATCATGCTCATCCTAGATAATTTTAAAAATGAGTTAAAAACCCTTCTCTCGCTTCACGAAATCTCAACTTTCCATAAGTTAATAAAAAAAGCATCCCTTTTCGAAACAAATTTGAAAAAAGGGGTGTATGATCACTTATGGAAAGGAAACGCAATTTCAAAAACTCTCTTGGAGAAGCCCAACACTTATGGGCTACCCTCCGCGGACAACGGGACAAAACCCCACAAAATCGCCAATGTCCGGGTGGATCCAAGCCCGACAAGTGCTTCAAGAAGTTTTGAAAAGATAGAAAATAAAAAGGAGAGGAGTTTCCAAAAACCCTTCGAAAGACGAGAGTACACCCCACTGGGGCAACCTATGTCAGAAGTCCTAGACCTCCTACTTGCCCAAGGCATGATTGAACTCCCTGAGATTCCCGAGGGAGTCACTTTAAAGGGGGGATTTTAAAATAAATTCTGCAAGTATCATCGGCTCAAAGGCCATGATACAAGGTGGTGTTTCTCCCTCCTAAATAAAATTGAGAACTTGATAGTAGAAGGCCGGCTCCAGGTCGTTGAAGAACCTGAGCCTGCCCAAGCTATCTTCAAAGAACCATTCCCCAAGCATGCAAGTACCAGTGGAAAGGGAAAAGAGGTATGTGCTCTCATGATTTTGAAGAGTCTAGCGCATGCATGTGAGTCTGGTTTGTCTACTTGTGCATCTACTCTCATACTTTATAAAAAACCCACCCAAGTAGTCATCCGGGGACCACCAAGAGTTTCGTCCCCGGTTAAACCAGTTTTAACCATTCAAGGTGCTCCAAAAATCTCGATTAGAGCCATGTTAAGTGTGAAACCTAGGATGATCGTGGGGGAGGTGACAAGATCTGAGAGGATCTACCAACCCCCACATCTGCAAAGTGCTAAAAAGGTGGTCAGTGTGCCTGGCCCCTCAAAAGCATGTATTCCTAGAGTTCCGCCAAAAACAGACAAGGAAAATATCATTTTAAAGGTATATAACTTTAAAAACCATCTTTCAAAGATTCCTATCAACATGTCCATCCTAGAGCTAATACAAACTTCACCTAGGCATAGACTAGTGTTAGAGAAAATTCTAGAAAGAGCAAAGGTTAGTTCGAACATTACCCCAAAATCTTTGTCCAAACAAGTGGCCTTCATAGGAGCAAAAATGCCCATCATATTCTCAAAAGACGATGTAGAAAGACCCTATGAGTCCCATAACCAGGCCCTACATATTGAGGTGGTTCTGAATAACCACTCTATGGATAGGTGCCTTGTCGATGGGGGAGGAGGGCTCAACATCCTTCCACTTCATGTGGCGAACCAAATCGGAGTCACCTTGACATCCGTGAATCTAAGTCCCATCGTCATCACTGGATACGATGGGAATGCGTCTAGACCGCTAGGATCTATTGAACTCCCCATGGAAACGGGAGGGATAGCACACACGGGGGTGTTCCATGTCCTAGACATCCACCCCCACTATAACCTGTTGTTGGGAAGGCCCTAGATACACAGCTTGTGCGCTGTGCCATCCACCTTCCACAGGTGTGTCAAAATCCCTTTCAAGAACAAAGTCATAGTAATCCTAGGTGAGAGTCATCCTCAACTTCAAGGGGTCATAAATTCCCCTTGCTTGTCAGGCTCCCAGACCCACGAGGTAAAACTGGGGAAAACCATGCTCGAGCCACCAAGGCTCACATTGTACAACCCTAGGAAGGTCGTATATATGAAGGGGCTACCTAAGACGGGCCCCCTCAAAGTTGTGACCATTCTAGGAAAACCCAAGAACCCCTTATTTCTAAAACCCCTGGACAAAAAGCCCTATGTACACAACATAGATGACAGCAAGTTCTAGGACCACGATTTGTATCAAACCTTCTCTAAAAACAAAAAGTCATGGAACATGCTGTTAAACATGGGCTATTTGCCATATAAGAGTCTAGGGGCACAAAATCAGGGTCTCCTAGAACCCATACTACCTAGGGCCGATCTAAGCCAATATGGGATAGGTTATACTCCCAAAATACCACCAGAACCACCCCCTGTGACCACCTAGGTCAAGGGTGCCCTGGAGCCTACCCTCAAAGAAACCTACGATTTAGATCTCTTATTCAGAGTCTAACCTGTAGTGTTTTCTCTTTATAGGTATGATGGAAGATCCCTTTATCAAAAATACAAAAACATTTGAAAAAATTCGAAATCCAAAAAATGGAAAAATTACAAAAGCCAAAAACATTGGAAAATGAAAAACTCGAAAAAAGAGTAGTTTGTATAGTTCCCAAAGTACTCGTTTTGCAAAAGAACAAAAAAATAAAAAATTTACAAAATACCAAAAAGATTTTGTACATAGTTGCTCCTGGCAAGGATTTGGAAAAAGGAAAAGATTTCGAAAGAAACGTTGTCTGTATAACCAGACCAAAAATTTCGAAATCAATTGAAATTCTAAGTGTAAAACCAGGTCTTTTGAAAATCCATGCATCAAATTCCCTAGGATCTATAAACCACGAGAATGATCGAAGCCCCGAAGTGGATCCCCTTGAGGAAGATCCCACTTCTGAGCTCCCAGAATTTCATAAAATTCTCGATTTTGAAAAGCCTTTAAATTCAGTAGGAGGAGATTTCATAGAAGTAAACCTAGGGAGTGATTCAAAGCCCAAACTCATTAAGGTAGGCGCATGTTTGCATGAGCATGAAAGATCAACATTCATTGTATTTCTACAAACCTACTTAGATGTGTTTGCATGGATGTATGAAGACATGCCGGGTATAGACCCCAGTATTGTCAAACATCGTCTTCCCTTAGATGCAGATGTGAAACCCATAAAGCAAATGCTTAGGAAAATACATCCGAATGTACACGGACAAGTCAAAGAGGGTTTAGAAGATATGTTAAAAGCCGGATTTATAAAACCCATTGCGTATTCTGATTGGTTATCCAATATCGTTGTTGTTCGAAAAACCAATAGGAAAATTCAAATATGCATCAATTTTAGAAACCTGAATAAAGCCACTCCAAAGGATAATTATCCTTTACCAAATATAGATTTGATAGTCGATAGTACTGCAAATCACAAAATGTTTTCGTTTATGGATGGCTATTCAAGATATAATCAAATCAAATTAAGCCCACGAGATCAGGGTAAGACCGCTTTCACAACCCCATGGGGCACGTACTGCTATACAGTCATGCCCTTTGGTGTGAAAAATGTCGGCGCCACATACCAGAGAGCTATGACCATGATCTTCCATGATCAGATTCATGAGCTCGTAGAGGTATATGTGGATGATCTCTTGGCAAAATCCAAAACTTGATGCACTCATATCGAATGCTTACAAAAGATTTTTGAAAGGCTTAGACTTTACCAAGTAAAGCTAAACCCTCAGAAGTGTGTATTAAGAGTAGAGTCCGGAAAGCTCTTAGGCTTTATGGTGAGCCAAAGGGGTATAGAAGTCGACCCATCTAAGTGTCGAGCCATCATAGACATGGCTCCACCCTCCAATCTCACACAGATTCATAGCCTCGAAGGTCGATTGCAATCCATTCACAGGTTTATCTCAAACGTGGCGACTAGATGCAAACCCTTCAACAAATTATTGAAAAAGGGGACGAAATTTTCATGGGATGATGACTGCCAAAAGTCATTTGAAAGACTAAAGGCGTACCTAGTTAATCCCCCTGTTTTAAATCCTCCAAAGCAAGGAAAACCTCTTTTGCTTTATATTTTCGTGCATGCGAATGCCTTGGGAGCTTTGTTAGCTCAATACGAGGATGACACCCACAAGGAGTATGCTATCTATTATATTTAGAAAACTCTCTTAGCTTACGAAAGGAATTACCAAGCCATGGAGAAGACGTGCTTGGCCCTAGTTTGGGCCTGCCAGAAATTTTGACACTATTTCCTAGATCATGAGATCTGGATAATGTCCAAGCTTGATCCAATCAAGCATTTGTTCGAGAAACCCATTCTCACTGGTAGATTGGGCAAGTGGCAACTCCTTCTAATGGAGTATGACCTGAAATACCATCATCAGATCTCCATTAAGGGGCAAGCCCTAGCTGACTACGTGGCTGAGTTCCCCTTAGAGGACGCATATCCCACACTTAGTGAAATGCCTGATGAAGGCATATTGCAAAACCAATTTCAAAACCACATTTTGGCAAACTCTTTCGAAAATCAAGTGTGGGAAATGCACTTCGATGGGGCACGAAACCAACGAGGGGCTGGTGTTGGGGTCATCTTTATATCCCCTGAAAAGGGTGAAATCCCCATAGCAATTCACCTAGATTTCGAATGTTCCAACAACATAGCTGAGTATGAAGCACTTATACAAGGCTTAAGGATTTCGAAAACTCTAGGGGCATCATGCATCGAGGTCTTTGGATATTCACTCCTTGTTATAAACCAAGTTTTGAAAATTTGGCAAGTGCGAAATGAAAAACTTATTCCATATCACGAGTTGGCCACTCGATTGGTTGAGTCATTCCAATCATGTAGACTCACACACGTAGGAAGAGAGGATAATGGCATTGCCGACGCCCTCTCCTCCTTGGGTTCAACCCTAAAGGTCGATCCCACTTTGGGAACCCGATCCTTAGAGATATGGCATGCGCCCACTCCATCCACACACGATTTGGATATTTGCCAAAATAATCCAGATTCTGTTGAAAAACCTTGGTTCTATGACATCAACTGTTTTTTAGAAAATGGGGGATTCGCTGAGGATGCCACATCCAAAGATAAGGCATTCATCCGAAAAATCTCTACCCGATACACGATTTTGGGTGGAGTTTTCCAAATATGTGGTTACATTTCAAAATCCTCCTTCTTACAAAGAAAGGCCTAGTTCAATATAGCAAGATACTTGCAAGTAGTACGTGCTATTTCTAAATAGGCTGATCTGGAATGGATCGAGTATAACCTTGGGATAAGTCCTCCCCTCTTCTCTTCTCCTTCTAAAAGGAAAATGTGGCCAAAACAAAGGGAAATCCCCGCCAAAGATCTCTTTCCCAAAGAAAGAAACATGAATCAAAAAGAAAATTCAATTCTTTATGGAAAAGAGGGATTAAAGAAAAAATACTCCCACATGCAACGCCGTTGCGCGAAGGTCATGTATCTGTTCGTTGTGGTTACCCGTCACAATAATCTTCGCCAAGGGTTGCAAATTGGCTAACATGTCGGGTCACCTCCTCCACCCAAAAGACCGCACAAGGGTGTAAAAAAGCTGAATCGAATCGAAGAGGTAGAAAACAAAAGTACCTCGACCGCCTGAACATCGTTCAACGCAGAAAAGGGATCGTTGGTGGAACGCTTCTTTTCTAGAGTGGCCGTGATCGGATCGCCAATCGGTCCCAAAACATCGTCCTCCCTTCACTTCCTCCTAGAAACGGAGGAGAATTTCTCAATAACGAGACATATCTCTCTCCACACCCGGGGCGATCATCTCTCTCTCTCGTTTGAAATTTATTGAATGGAAGCGGGAGAAGCTCTTAGAAGTATATGTAGATGATCTTTTGGTAAAATAAAAAACCTGATGCGTACATATCGAATCTTTGCAAAAAGTTTTCGAAAGACTTAAGCTTTATAAAGTGAAGCTAAACCCTCAAAAATGTGTCTTTCGAGTGGAATCGGGCAAACTCTTATTGTTCATGGTAAGCCAAAGGGGCATTGAAGTCGACCCCTCTAAGTGTCAAGCCATCATAGACATGCCTCCACCCTCTAACTTGACTCAAATCCGAAGCCTCCAAGGTCGACTCCAAGCAATTAGGAGATTTATCTCCAATTTAGCAACAAGATGCGAACCTTTCAATAGGCTTTTGAGAAAAGGAGTGAAATTTGAATGGGATAATTACTGCCAAAAAGCTTTTGAAATATTGAAAACTTATTTGGTAAATCCTCCAATTTTAAAACCTCCAAAGCAAAGAAAACCTTTATTGCTTTATATTTCCATTCATGCGAATGCATTGGGTGCTTTACTTGCTCAATATGAGGATGATAGTCTTAAGGAGTATGTTATTTACTACATTTCGAAAACTCTATTGGCATATGAAAGAAATTATCAAGCCATGGAGGAAACGTTCTTGGCCTTGGTATGGGCTTGCCAAAAGTTTAGACATTACTTCCTAGGTCATGAAATTTGGATAGTGTCTAAGCTTGATCCAATCTAGCACTTGTTTGAAAAACCTATCCTAACAGGTAGGCTAGGTAAATGGCAGCTCCTCTTAATGGAGTACGATTTAAAGTTTCATCATCAAACCTCTATTAAGGGACAAGACCTAGCCGATCATGTGATCAAATTGCCTCTTGAGGATACAAATCCCATACTTAATGAAATGCCCAATGAAGGCATATTTGCAAATGAATTTCAAAACCATGTTTTAGCAAATAGTTATAGTGAAAATCAAGTATGAAAAATGTATTTTGATGGGGCAAGGAATCAACAAGGGGTAGGTGTAGGAGTCATCCTCGTATCCTCTGAAAAGGGAGAGATCTCCATTGCCATTCGATTAGATTTTGCATTTTCAAATAATATGGCCGAGTATGAAGCACTCATACAAGGCCTAAAAATTTTGAAAAATCTAAGGGCATCATGTATTGAAGTCTTTGGAGATTCCATGCTTGTTATAAACCAAGTTTCGAAAATTTGGCAAGTCAAAAATGAAAAACTCATACCATACCACGAATTGGCCACTAGATTGGTCGATTCTTTCAAATTATGCATGCTCACTCACATAGGTAGAGAGGACCTTGATGAGGCTAGGACCATAATGCATGAGTTCCACGATGGAGAATGTGGAGGCCATGTCAATGCAAATATGATGGCCATGAAGATACTTAGGGCCGGTTATTTTTTGTTCACCCTTAAGCAAGATTGCCATGATCATGTTAGGAAATGTCATCAATGTCAAGTGCATGGAAATGAACATTCATATCCCATCGTCCACCTTGCATTCCATTGTAAGCCCATGGCCCTTCGCTATGTGGGCATTTGATATCATAGGACCAATCTCCCCAATTGCATCCAATGGAATAGGTTCATATTAGCAGCCACCGAATATTTTTCTAAATAGGTTGAAGCTACCTCCTTGGATAATGTCAAAGGACAACATGTAGTGGCATTCATTAGGAAAAATATCTTGGCTCGATTTGGAGTTCCAAGAGACCTAGTGTTCGATAATGGCACACCCTTCAAAAATGAGAAGATGGAAGAGTTATGTAATACCTATGGCATAACTCAACACTTCTCATCGCCCTACTACCCTCAAGGCAACGGCAAGTCAAAGCCACGAACAAGACTCTCATAAGCATCAGTGAGAAAACCTTAGAGAAGAGTAGGACATGGCATGAGAAGCTTGATGAAGCCTTATGGGCTTATAGAACTTCCATCAGAACACCAACAAATGCCACACCATTCGAGTTGGTATATGATACAAATGTCATACTCCCCATTCATACCAAATTGCATTCATTCCATATATCACTTGCACTCAACCTACCACTAGATACTTTACAACATGCTAGAATGGTTGAGCTTGATTTGTTAGATGAAAAAAGAGCCCGCTTAGCCACAATCGTCCGTCAGATTCAATTTTGCTAGTTTTTAGAAAACTAGCTGGCACGCTCGCGCATCAAGGGGAGCTGAAAATTTCATTTCAAGTCTTTCCATAGGCTTAGAGTGAAAATTCCACATCTACAGGAACCTCTACTCATTGATGTATGGCTTCCAATTTTCTTGAATCGTTCACCACAATCGAGCATCAGGATGTTGATTTTTCATCAAAACCAATTGAGTTTGAGCATGTAATTGAGTGAGAGAGGGAGACTAAGGTCTTGGCAACATTAACATATGTCAAAAAAGATCGAGAGGTTGACAAGAGATCTAGAAACTTTTGAAAAGAGCATTATCCTTTTTAAATAGGTAGCTGAAAGAAACCAAGGCTATTATTGTTCTTGTGATGGAGATGGTAAGATGAAGCTTAGGAGAGGGGATATGAGAAATTAGATGTAACAATTAGATGTTCAACTTGGAAACTTTTTGTGCATGCGTAATATATGTCCTCATTAAACAAAATTCATAAGAAACTGAAACAATTTTTTTCTTGTAAATATATTATTGTAAATAGAAAATATTTTGCTTACATGTAATTGACTCCATAATGACAGGCCCTGAGCCTCAGTATGACTAAAGGGTTGCATTAGGTTTTTGATAGTCAGTATAAAACTTTATTGAATTTCTACTATGGATTCTAGACTTTATAAGAAAGTCTTTGGGGTGTCCCATCTTAGCAATGCCATGTATGTTTACCCAACTATAGTGAAGAGTAGCAAACTCTTCTATCTCTTTGCCTTGATGTAGTGCACACATAAAGAGAAGGTTCTCATATCATAGAGAGGTATAGGCAAAGAAGTTAGTCCATTACAAGCAATATTCAAATATATTGAACCAAGTGCAAAGAGAGTCATCACATTTTCAATATGAATGGATATAGGGCTAAGAAGATAGTCCTTATAACAAAATTCAAATGGGTATTTGAAAAATTGAAACTTTAACCAGTAAGCTTATAAACATAGTGGATATTGTTAAGAGATATATTCATATTTTATTTTATATGAGGCAAAATGAATTGGAGAAAAAACTAATAGTCTGAAAATACATATTCTAAATTATGGTATTCTCTTAAAGTAAATGCTCCAAATGGAGATAAAGACCTAGAGAATAGTATAGTAGAGATAAAACAACACGATTGGATTATAATGATGAAGTTAGTTTTAGAAGTTAGATTTTAAATATTTATGTGCTTATACACCACACGTGGGATTGAAAAAGAACATGAGAAAGACATTTTGGAAAGAGTTATTAATAAGGTGATTTAAAGTATCTCCACAAGGAGAAATGATGTATTTAGGAGGATATTTAAATGGGAATGTGGATAAAAAGATGTGTTTGTGGAAATTATGTCTTTGGGAGGCGAAATAAAGACAAAAAAGAATGTCTTAATTTTGCTTTACTTATCAAATATTTATAGAATATATTTTTAAGAAGAAAGATGAGCATCTGATTATTTATAAGAGTAGTTTGCCTAAACACAAATTTATTATGTTGCTTGGAAAAGGATAGACAAAGAGTTTAACTACTCAATACAAAGAGCGAAAATATTCCATAGAAATGCTTAGAAATTTGTTGGAACAACCAATGAGATGTGAAACAGTATGGACATGAATATTAGAAAAGTGGATAAAGAGGTGCTACGTGGATTTTTAAGGGAGGCTTATCACGCCATAATAAGACTTGGTGGTAAAGTATAACAATTTCACATATAATTAGGACAAAAAACATGTTATAAATTCATAGCAAATACCGATAATAAGTTAACTGAAATGTTAGGAACATGTAAAACATTCTTCAATACTCCAAAAGGTATAGTGATACTTCCTTTTCCCACAATAGGAGTATAGGATCCATCGGCTAGTTTGATACTAATTTTACCTTGAGTCAATTGATAATCATCAAAGAACTCTCTTTTACTCACCATATGATTCGTAGCCCCAGAATCAATAATCCATATCCTGATATGAGAAGTAGTTACATTACTCTGAGTCATGAATGAGAAGGGATACGCCATAGTTGCTTGAGGAGCGGAAGTAGAAGTGGAGGCAGAATCATCCAAACGAGTCTTAAGCATTTCAATTTCTTTTTTCATGTCTGTTAGTAAATTTGCACTGCTTTCTGTAGCATGTTTCCCACTTGATCATTGCTAAAGTAAGCCTTATTAGGTCTATTCTGATAATACGAGGGTTTCCCTACGAGTTCTTAGCATGTCTCTTTCGTGTGTCTTGACTTACTATAATGAGAACAAGTCAGTTTATCTCTTTCTTCTGAAGTAACTGGTGATTTTCCCCTGCCACGGCCATATCCTCCTCGACTATGAGAAAATGAGGAAGTAGATGGATTCCTTCTCATAAATGCAGTCATCTCTGAATTGGGCTTAGTTTCTTTTTCGAGATGTTTCCTATCTTCTTCTCGAAGTAGAAGATAGTACACTGTGCTCAGAGATGAAAGCTCTTCTCTGCTGAGTATATTTTTTTTAACAGCTTCATATTCAGGAGAAATATCTCATAAAAGGTCAAATACTTTTCGCTCTTCGAACTCCTCATTTCGTTCATGTGTACACTATGGACATTTTATCTTGGAATAAAGTTATAGTTCTTCCCATAGACCTCTGAGTTCTGCATAATATTCACTTACTGATCTTCCACCCTGTCTACATTTTCTAATATTCTCAATAAGATCATACTTCTTAGCTATATTCTTCCTCTGAGCATATGTATCTTGAGCTGCACATCAAATGTCTTTGGCAGTCTCCAAAAACATGAACGTACTCCCAATAGATGGTACCATAGATTATAAAAGCCAAGCACTTACAAGTACATTCTCCCTACGCCATCTGACATAAAGTGGATCTGTCTGTGGTGGTTGGGGAATATCTCTAGTAAGATAGTCCCAACGCCCCCGTGCTATAACAGTAAGTTCAATTGATCGAGCCTATTGAAGGTAGTTTTTTTCGTCTAACTTTGTATTTGTAATCTGAAAAACTTCACCTTTATCTAAGGAGTTGTTGTCACATCTCTCAATCATCTTGTTTTTGTCCATTTACTTATTTAGTCTTTCCTTTTTTTGATGTGCAGTCTTCAACTTCCACGTTGAACAAAAAAAGAAATAAAGAGACTGATTTGAACAGGCGTCAAGACTGTATTCTGACTTGAATTTTTTTTCTTTTCTAGTTCACGATATGTAGATGTTGCTGCAGAAAAACTTTTTCTCATTGTCGATGAACACCATACGATTCCATATGTGTCTTCTTTACCAGGTTGATTCAAAGTCACCACGCTTTTCCCCTTTTTTCCTTTTCTCAATGACAACCACGACTATAAGTGAGTTGATATGATAAAGTCTGTTTTTTTCCTTACTACAAATCAAACACCAAACATTTCACACTTCCAAAAAATGCAATCAACAAGCTCTATCTTGTCATAAAAAAAAACGATCATCTTCAACAAAGAAACCAATATTTCTTGTATCAAACTAAACAAACGATGATTACTTAACCTTCAATAATCACTTTCTTCTGAAAAACGCAGATTTTATAGCCCTATAGGCTCTGATACCATGTTGAATTTAATCACATACCTTAGCCTAATATCATATCAAATGAAGAAAACTTGCACAGTGGGATTCGGCCCACACATGGTTGCCGCCTCCTTGCTTCTTATTCATTTCATTATTAACCTAATTATACTTAGGAAAGCTTTTATACAAATTTCTAACTTGAAAGACCAATCTGCCCCTGATTAGACCCATTAACTACCAATTACATACGGTACCCAAATGGATCAAATGTTGATTCATTTGGATTCACACGACTCAATTGACTCACCTATGCAGACTACTACGACTCACTTATGCATACTACAACTAATAAATATAACCAATAACAATGTTACACGATAGATTATTTCATTTCTTCCAACAGGCCCTACCACCTACCACTGAGCAACGACTAGAAAAGATGTGCTCTAGGCCAAGCTCATCAAGCTCAAAATCATCTAAAACCCCACGGAGCGGTTGTGGAGATGGTTCATGGAGAGTGTGCCCCTTTACCCAAGTTGGAAGGTCATGCTGGGGCTCCGCTAGAAGGACAACATCCTAATCCTGTGGTGACCCAATGATGGCAAGGCTTGGAGGGCATGGCTCGGCCCTGGGACTCTTTCCCCAGGCCTTTGAATGGCATGTACCCCATAGAAAACAACATCCTCCAAGCCTTCCCGAAGCGAGTATACGAGTTGGGTACTCGGGAGAAGAGAAGAAAGGTGAGTCTCCTCTCTCCTAGCCATTCTTCGCCTTGGGTATCGAAGACATGTCTATGATAGCAACTTGGCTGGATCCTGAGCTTACTGTAGTGGGGATGTCACTAGGATTGGATGAGATGGGGGTTACTGAAAATGGGAGGTCAGAACTTGGTCCCATTGCCCTTGTGAGGTGAATGGCGGAGTCTTCCCCATAGACAACTATGCTTCGATCATGCCATGGTATCTTGATAGACTAAGGCCCACTAACACAAAAGGTAGGTTGTCGGCCTTAAGATCTGATCATGAATTCATGGCCTACCATAGAGTAGGTTCTCAAAGGTTGAAAGGTCCATGACATGGAACTCAGCTTGGTGGAGGATTGAACCTCTCGTTCAAGACAACGGTTCCTTCGGTGGGAAAACTTAACCCATCGTATCCTACAATCTGAACCTTGCTAGGGCATTACTAGGCGTTCTGGGGTGAGACCTATCAGGAGGGCTACCGCTAATAGAAAAAGGGAGGAATGAGAATGAGTCTCCCACCCCCATCAACCAAAGATCGGGAAATGGCTCTTTCATTGATCTTGAGGCCTATGTATAGAGCTTGATCATGGGGTTCTATAACAATTGGCCTAGGTAGATACTCATCATCAAATGTGAGTGGAGTCTGAGTGAGGATCGGGGACACCAAGGTTACTAGGGCTTTTGGAGAGGTATCTAGGGGGATCTTGACTTGAGTATATCGGGTTTTGATGAGCTATATCTAATAGCAGTGATAGACATATGAACTTGGGTTCTAGATAATGGGGCTCCTTATCATATTATCGAATGGGTTCCTTCCCTTTGTCCCTTACTGTAGCAGGCGGCGGCATGGGAGCTCTAGGGGCCCTAGGGATTCTAACTACTTCCTCTTCTGGTCTGGGAGGAAAGGTGTCACGTTGGTCTTCTAGTTTCCCTACTAGAAGGGCTCACTAACTTGAGGGGAAGGGAGAAGAGGTGATAGAGGAGTAGGTGTGGACTCATGAGGTAACCCTAAGACTGGAGGTTCAAACTCATGAGGTAACTCATGATGGTAAGGGGCTTGATGCTTGGCTTGAATTGAGTGCCCTAACTAGACTTCGAACTCTAGGCACGATCACCGAAGGAACTAGGCTCATGGGGGTCCCTATCTCCACAAGGGAACTCATGAGGAAGGAGGACCCGACGGAGGGGACCGCCAATTGCTTAGTTGTTGTGTTATGATCTGCTCAAGGAGCCCTAACACGAACCACACATACTTGGGAGGATGGTGCTCTAGAGGGAAGGATTACAGGGTCACACATGGACACCTTTTGTGTTAGTGGGCTTAGCTAGGGAAGGGTAAATACACCTTGGTCCTTCTTTCCTTCATCGGGTTTGGTTCCATAGGTTCCTGATGATTCATGCAGTAACCATTCGGTTTACGTAGAACAAGGTGGATGATTCATTAACCTTACTGTAGCAGGGCCCATCCAGTTACAAGATGAAGACCAGTTTGCCGTTATATAATATAACAGAAGCCCAAATAGAACATGGATCAGACTGCCCTGACTAATGAGTCTAACATAAGACACAAGCAAACCGGAGGCTGGCTATTCCTTTAGGTAGGGTCCGAGGCTTTGGTGACTACCTTCTCCCGCCATGACGTGTCAAGGTAGGCTGGGGGAAAGAGGAGAGGGAGCCCCCTAAGGGGAAGTCTGAATCACACATTTCTCGTAGTGCATAGCTAGTGTCAGGGGATGACGTAGTCTTGCTACATATGATATAGGTGTGTTTAGTGCTTTTATTTTCAAAAGAAGGGGCCCGCCACTTCGCTATGCTTAGCTCTCTGCCACTTCACTATGCTCAGTGCCTATAGTAGTGTCGCTTCACTGCATTCAGGCCTAAAGTACCTAGCTATGCTATCCATTGCATTTCCCCGGACTTCAAAGGCCTATAGTAGGTGGCCCTCCTTATGACCCTTTCTACCGCCATGTGGGATATTCGGAAATGAAGCTCATATTGGATGCAGCTACTTTAGCATGTCTCATGGGGATCATGATCTTTCGGTCCTTCTTGGATCATGTGACAGAAAGCGGGAGTAAACTGTTGTAGTAAGATGAGGCTTGGGAAGGCAGATTAGAGTCACATCCGTGAAGAAGTGCTTCAGTGGGAGTAGAGTACGTTCTTCAGTAAATACTCATGCCCTTGACCCTGTACTCACTCATATGTGATTAAGTTCAGCCTAGGGTAAGTGCGAGTGATTGCATGTGTTGAGCCATGTTAGCTTGATGGAGGCATCATATAGGCAGTTCACTCTTCATCGAACTCCTATCCTCTAAGGTCACACACTTTCTTTTCTTGTATGACGTTTTAAGTGGGGAGGATGAATGAGATAGATGTTAGAGGTTACTGGCACCCACTTGGACGAGTGGAGTGGGATTCAAGTAAGTGTTAGATATTGAGTGTCCTCATGGATATTGGCTTGGGTGGGGGTTGCCAAGTCAAGTCTTGCACCTCTTTACCTATGGCAACCACCACCTAAGCAACCACCTTGACACCCCTAGCACCCTTTGGTCAAAGGTGCATCCTTTCTTATCTAAATCAGAAGCAAGAGGGGTTGGTGATAGAGTAAGATTCTGCTACATCTCGATTCTCCCTCTCACATTCATCCCGGTCTTCCACTCCACTTCTCTTTCAGGATGTGGTTGATTTTCAATTGGTGGAAGTGGTATCACATTAGGTGAATAAACATCTAATAATTTCACTTCCTGCTTGCTATAAAATGATATATCTTCATGAAACGTAACATCCATTGTAACATATGACTTTTTTTTTGTAGGATCATAACATTTATACCCCTTCTGAGTAGCAGAATATTCCAAAAAAATATATTTAACTACTCTAGCATCTAATTTATCTCTCACACCATAATATACATAACAAATCAAGTACACCCAAATACTTTTGGAAGCAAATGAAACTGTTTTTGTGAAGGACATAGAGAACGAAATAGGATGTTACCATTGAGAACCCTGCTTGGCATACGGTTTATGAGATACACAACTGTTAGGACTGCTTCACTCCAATAAAATTTTGAAAATCATAACCAAGTAAAAGAGTTTTAGCCACCTCTAGAATATGTCTATTTTTTCTTTCAAAAATACCATTTTATTTTGATGAATAGGAACATGAGGTTTGGTGCAAAATATCATGATCTAAGAAATATGAATTGAGTGAATGAGACAAATTCACCTCCATTATCACTTAGAAATTTTTTAATGTTGTGCTGAAATTGAGTGTGTATAAACTGACAATATATGGAAAGAATATCTTTTAACTCCTTGGTTTTCATGAGATATCATTGTAAACCTAGTGTAATCATCAATAAAGGAAATAAAATACTTATGACCATGTAATAGGTCATGGAATAGGGGCCCCAAACATCAGAGTGAACAATCTCAAATGGTTTTGATGATTTTTCTTCATTGAAAGAAAATGAAACACGATGATGTTTAGCCTTCTAGCAAGTTTCACAGTTTAGATTTAAGTCATTACAATGAGTAAATTCAGGCAATAACATCCTAATATTACATATAAAGGCAAATGTCCTAATTTCTAGTGCCATAAAGGCAACTCTCCCTTCTGTTTATCTGTAATTGTTGTAGACTGCATTGCTGCTCCTTTGACTTCCTCATAGAAATAAAGACCTTTCCGCATATTACCCTGACGAAAGATTCTCTCTGTCCTTTGTTCCTAAAAGAAACATCCATTAGAATAAAAAATGAGCTGACATTTTAAATCTTGTGTCATGGCAAAGACTGATAATAAATTGACTGAAATATTTGGAACATGTAAGACATTTTTTAATATGTTGAAAGGTGTAGTGATACTTCCTTTTCCAACAATCGGTGTGTGAGATCCATTAGTCACCCTAATATTAATTTTTTCTTAAGTCAACTCATAGTCATCAAAGAAATCTCTCCTATTGATCATATGATCTGTGTCACCCGAATTAATAATCCATATCCTATAACGAGACATAAATACATTACCCTTGGCCATAAAGGAGAATGGGTATGCCATTGTAGCTTGAGAATCAACATTAGATGAGGTAGAAGGAGTTTGTGAATCGATCAAACAAGCCATAAGTATCTCAATCTCTTTCTTCATGTCGGCCAATGAAGTTCAACTGCTTTCTGTATTCTGTTTGTCATTTTGGTTGCTGCAAATGTGGGCTTTATTAGGCCTATTTTGGTAGTAAGTGGGTGTGTCAATTAATTCCCCGCATGTCTCCTTAGTATGTCAAGATTTTCCATAGTGAAAACAATTTAACTTGTATTTTTCTTCTGAAGAAAGTAAAGTTCTATCTCTGTCACATCCATATGCTCCCCTTCCACGAGAGAATGAAGGATTAGAAGTATTCCTTCCCACAAATACAAATGTCTCAGAACTAATCTTGGTTTCCTTTTCTAGATATTTCAGGTATTCTTCACGAATTAAAAGAGAGTACACTGTGCTTAAGGAAGGAAGTTCTTCTCTGCTAAGAATATTGTTTTTCATAGTTTCGTATTTCGAAGAGATGCCCCACAACAAATCAAACACTTTTCATTTTTCAAATTTTTCATTACGTTCTTCTATACAACTTTAACATTTTGTCTTACAGTAAACCTTTAACTCTTCCCAAGGACCTCTAAGTTCTATATAATATTCACTTACTGATTTTCCTCCCTATCTACGTTTTCGAACATTCTGAATGATATCATTTTTTTTTAGCTATATTCTTCCTCTAAGTACAAACATCTTAACTACTAGCCAAATATCCTTTGGTGACTCTAAGAACATAAATGTACTACCAATTGAGGGTACCATTGACTGTATAAGCTATGCACTCACTAGTGCATTTTTCCTATGCCATCGAGAATAGAGGGGGTCCGTCGTAGGAGGTTGGGGAATGTCGCGAGTTAGGTAATCCCATCGCCCCCTTGCCATTACAGCTAGTTCAATGGATTTGGCCCATTGAAGATAGTTATTGCCGTCTAGCTTTAGGTTTGTGATTTGAAATACTTCACCCTTATCTGAGGAATTATTTTCACAACTATCTCCCATCTTATTCTTTTCCATTGTAATCAAATATACCCTCTTCCTTGAGGTATATTTTGTATTCCTCTTCTTTACTTTAGAGGACAACTGCTGAAATAATCGATTGCAACTGAAATAATTTGCACCAAATATTAGATAGAAAGAGGACAAGATGTTACCCAACTTCTGTTCTGTTCTTAAACCAACAAAAAAGGTCTGAAATAATTAATTGCGAACAAAATAATATGCGTCATGTTCTGTCCTTCAACCAACGAATTGTGTCAAGTCAGTTTCAGATGATTTTAATCAACGCAGCCACGCTAGGATTGTCACTGATTACAGCAGAAACTATTATGGTTCAATGTTTGATAAAACCTGATTCCTAGATTGTTTTACTATATTCAGAAAAATTCTAGAATCACAAGTGCTCTTGCTGTCCACATTCTAGACTCTTCATAAGCATAAACACGTCAACTGAAGTGGCTCCAATCACCATTCCTCTGTTGCCATTCCTGCGCATATCAGAAGTCACCCAATCACCATTCATCTGCTACCGATCCTGTGCAGAATGTCTTCCTTATCTGCTGAGTCTGCTGGGCCACGATATTCCCATACACAAGCTCTGATACAATGTGGGATTTCATAAAAAATAGAAATGAAAATTCACACGAACATGTTCAGAATATGGGGTTGGCTGCTCTAATGGCAGCCGCAGCCTCTCTTGCTTTCTTATTCATAATCTTGTCCTAATAACAAACTTAGGGCTTTATATACACATAGATCTAACTTAAAATACTGAAACACCCCTAATTAGTGACTAATCCTACCCGATTCCCAATGGATCTGATCCATTGGGATCCAAACTACTTAAAGTATAAACTGAAATACAGAAATGTAACCTATGCAGAAACGTAAACTAATCCTGATCTCCAACAGTAGTAATGTACAAAGGCGATATGAAGGAGCTCAAGTAAGAAGGTATGAGAAACTACACAGTAAACACTTAAAAAAGAGGGAGAAAGATCACAAAAGTGTTGAAATGAAAATATTAAACATGATATAGCTCTTTTGGAGCTAACTGCAAATATGATATAGAATCCATGTAGCCGACCCTGCCTGGTGTAGGAATAGGCTTGGTTGTTGTTGTAGGGCAAAGATCATGCTCAATGACAACTTAGAATCATGTTATAAAATGCTTGGTTTCAGTTTTGTGGTTTTGCTTGATAGAGGAGGAAATAAATGGAGGTAATGATAATACAAAGAAGACTAATTGCTTTTGCATTTGATGACCTGTATCCTTTGTAAAGAGTGAGCACTAAGGACATGATGTTGCAACAACTGTTAAACATGCCTTATTGGTCTTCATGCAAAGACCCATGGTACCGCAGCTTTCAGTAGTTTGGCTGCAAAAAGTAAATTGCACTGGGTCGAATGATCAGGACCCTTATTATGTTAACTTTCGGCATTTTAAGTCTTTTGAAACGAAAAATTATCAGCTTTCCTCATGTTCCTTTTTCCCTTTTATAGACTAGTATGGACTCCAAGCAAGTGACAAATTTCCCTTGGCTTTATTGGAGGCATTTATGTATCAGAGACTATTGTCATTTCTGAAATGACTTCGACTAGGATCATCAGATTATCTCACCTGATCAATTTTGTCTTCTCATTCACTGAAATATATTCTTTTGCAGAACTAAATGGGTTTGCCAGATCATTGGGAAACTTGCTGTCCTTGATATCTCTTATGATGGTGTATCTGCAAAGCATTTTAGGCTGTGCTTGCGATCCAGGGATGGGAGGGGATATGCGGATTCCTTGAATCCCTTGGTGTCCTTTTGTTTGGGATTCTAATACTGGGAGAATAGTGTGGTGTTGAGATTGATATTCTCGGTCCCCCAATCTGCTTCGTTTCACTACCGTTTCAGAGAGGACGTTGTTGCCAACTCCATCCCCCTCTACTCTCCTACTCTTTTTCTACTCATTTCTCATCTACCCTCCCATGTCATCCAAAATCTGGAGTCTGTGAACAAGTTTGGAGATGTTTTAAAGGCGTTATTTATTATTCCATACTTTGAACCATCTACTAGTGTAAGGGAATAGTTTGTTAAGTTTTTCTTTTTTGTAGTCTTGTTTCTTACGTGCGAAGTACAGGAATCTGCCTCTGAAAATCATGAATACTGTAAAATATTTTCAAAGTTTGCTTTGAAGTTTGTACTATGCTATTGGCCTTTTAACTGCATCACGGTTTGAAGCTAACGGTTCATCATTTGTAGGCAAGAGTTTCATGTGAAGTGTATGTGGATACAAATACACAGGTTGTCAGCCATCAATACTGCTATCCTATGGTTAGTCAGATGCGAGTTGTTCATTTTCTTCTTTTTTAGCCGTTATCTTTTATTAACAAATCCACTTGTTTTATGCTTCAGTGATGGAGGTGACAAGGAGCAGGGATCGACACAAATGACACTTCCTCCTCTGAATCTTCACTTTCAGAAACATGTGTGAAGTCTGAGAAGCATTTTCTATAACGGAAGATTTCCACATTGAATAAAAGAAAAAGGTCACCTTCTTCCTGCTTATTTTTAAGTACATGTATATCCCAACCATTGCTAACTGATCAGCATATCCCTGTTACTCTTAGTCTGTTCAGTAAGGACTCTTGTCACTGAAAGTTGGTAAGCCTGTTTAAAATGGTTGTCAAGAAAAATATATGGAGGCCTATTATCGCAGAATTGAAAATGTGAATGAAGGCCTATGTATATTACAATATAAATAAAATAAATTGCATTCCTTCGCTCTTTTTTGTCATGGATTTGTAGTTGTTGCCGTTATTGTAACTAGCCCTTCCATCTGGACATACGTAGCAACTTTCCATTGTAATATTTGTAGTTGATGCAGTACCAATAAAAGATCCTTTATAATTACAGTGGCTTAGACATTTGGAAGAGTGCATGAGAAATATGATCACAAGCACTTTTAATGATCATAAGCACTTCTATTATTTATATGTGCTAGTGAATGTTTGAGATTGGTCTAGGTTGGAATGTCATGTGACTTGGTCTGATTAGCAGTAGCCTTGTTATCAATTGTGAGCCTGAATGACTGTTAATACTCAGTGCCGTAGTTCACTGGGGGAGCTTTCTTAAAACTTCTGCTTGTATTGTATGTGCTTAACTGCTCATGAACCAGTGAACAATTTGGAGCTATAACTCACCTGGCGAGGGGGTTGACCCACAAGTTGCAAGGTTTGGAGTTGGATATGTGGGGCGTGCATCAACTTCGGCCTCCACATTGTAGAAAAATACAATGAAACTACAAAGGAAGGCCTGAAAAGTGTTGGATCACAGCAGGGGCGAGGAGGACAGTTCTGTCCAACCTCTTGGGAGCCATTTCACATGATAAAATATGGTCGTGCTTTTTTGAAGATTAATGTTAATACCATGTCATATCGTGTATCATTTTGTTTCATGAGATATATGTATCGTATCGTAATTTTTTCTAAATATTTTAAAGATAAAAAAATTAAAAAATAAATAAAAAATCAAGACAATTCTAAACAATTCTTATAATTCAAAATTCGAGTAAACAATCATCATTCACCGTTCAAATTTCAATGTATAAGCACTTAAGGCTTTAAGTAGTAAACAATTCTTATAATTCAAAATTCTAAACAATCATCATTCACCGTTCAAATTTCAATGTATAAGCACTTAAGGCTTTAAGTAGTAAACAATTCTTATAATTCTAAATTCTAAACAATTCTTATAATTTGAAATTCGAGTAAACAAAGTGTTCATGTGAATAAAGTAATCTTACAAAAATATACATATACTTTTTAATTTTTAAATTTAAATTTCAGCCATTTATCATCAAATGCCAAGGGTTGAGATCTTTTCAGATTTGCTAGCACCTAATGGTGCTACCATATACCAGTTTCTCTCTCTCTCTCTCTCTCTCTCTATATATATATATATATATATATATATATATATATATATATATATATATATATATATATATATATATATATATATATATATATATATATATATATATATATATATATATATATATAAAGAGAGAGGACACAAACCACATATATATAAACTCTTTTAAAATTAATATCGATCATTCGATTGTAGAGCATGTATGATTAACATTGAAAAGCAAAAGTGAAAAGTATATATAGGATCAATGAAGTACCCAAAAAAAGTATATTTACTTTTTTCTTTTATAATTTCAATCTCAACCAATCATAACCCTTGATCATATAGTTGAGGTTGGTTTGAATGAAGTTTAGATATGAGTGGTTTGCATTCTCTAACTTTCATATATATATATATATATATATATATATAGAGAGAGAGAGAGAGAGAGAGAGAGAGTAGTATGAAATGCTTATAATAGACTCCAAGAAATAAGGCCGCTTCTGACATTAATTAGGTATCTTTGAAGCCAAGTGAAGTTGGACTTTGATATACAACAACAAAGCAAGACCATGAGAAAAAATAGTCTCTAATTAAGTGCAATGGTTGGGAGAAGAGTATCGACAAACTATCATCATATATTTTATGGATATGAGGATTTTTACTTGGATCCTTAAACGTATGACTTAGGGATCGTAAGATCAAGATTGTCTTCACACTAATATCTTACAAATTTGATCCTACACTTGGAGTTCCATGAGTTTCAGCCTTTATGGGATTGTAAGATTATTAGGATTTTAAGATCCAACTAGAGATCTTAAAAACTATGGATCTTAAATCCAATTAGTATTAGGATGCAAGTGGTTGGGACCGCACCAAGTTGACCTTCGTAACATCCCTCCAGCCCACGGCCCATGCTTGTTCGAATGCTCTACCTTGGCTTTGTCTCTTGAGCCAAGCAGCGAGTTTAACCATGTTTAATGTCAAGTGCGAGTGCTTATGTGTGAGCCACCACCTCCATTTCATACATCCTTTTCTTGTTTCTTCTTACAAGAAACATGGTGGTCCAAAACTCACATGTCTATGCCCCCCTAATCTGAAACCCTTAGGTTCCACTTGATCATCAATTGAGCATGATATGACTCAAGTTTTGGTGCAACAGACTGAAACTTTCACACACTTTCGCAATCCAACTTGTTATTATGTCTGCTAATCCGCACCCTGCCTGACCCGTGGCTCCGATCAAGCTTCGAAAGGGCCTAAACAGAACACATCCATATACACTCACATCATGTTATCTTGCTTCCAACCCCAAAACGGGCATAGCTCACTGGGTAGAGGTCTGCCCAACCCAGCTCTCTTTACAAAATATAAAGAAAGAAAACTTGCTTCCTCTACCTTTTACGGCTTCCGTGACTGCATTTTAAGCAAAATTGTTGTGTGATCGTCATCGATTTAATTATTTTATTGGTCCCACATTGATTTTCTTTGCATGGTCCCTCTTCGTCATGATAGACGGGATGTGAAAATGCTGTTATCAGCTCATCGATGAGGGAAGCTTTGCATTAAAAGCGAATGCTTCCTGTAGTAACAACCCATTCAATTCATTTCCAGCAACCATGTCTTCTCTTTCATTTTCGTCACTTTGATTTTTGTCGTTCGGCACCCATGTCACCTTTCCATGGGACCCTTTTTGTTGTGTGTGCATTTGTACATGCGCATGCACATGTGAGAGAGAGAGAGAGGGAGGAAAAAAAAACCATATAGTGACCTCACATGTAACTTTAATTTCTTGTACAATGAGAAGGGCAAGGCTAGATGGCTACCCTGGTGTCAAACTCATGACCTTCTTGTGAGTTGATCCTTAATCAGGTGAGCTATTACCCTTTGTGCAATCTCACAAGTAACTTCATCTATGGAGGCCATTATATGGATGATCTGAAGTCCGGATAAAGGATGAGAGTTGTGCTAGTTAATTAGTTGCCCTCTAACATAAAATTTTGCTGGATCTTTTTCCAAGACCTTTCCAGTGCTATTGCATCGAATCTCATTGAAACTCATACTTTGGTTCCTTCTTGTAGAAATAACTAAAATTCAGTTGTGAAGCGCCAATAAAAAGAAATCCTTGAAGTACTTTTCTCTCATTCGTGGTAAATTTTGGTTTAGTGGGAATGAAACCATTTTGGATCTCTCACTCTCTCTTTCTCTCTTTCTCACACACACATATAAGAAAATCCGATCCTACACACCACTGACATATCCATGAAACCTACCGATTGCTTTTTAGTGGTACGGGTATAATTTAAAATTTTAAGAGTTGTTAAAAAAGTATGTAGGGCAATACCATACACCGATGTCCCAGAAAGGTACGGATTGGGCATGAATAGGGAGCATCAATGGTGGATAGGATCTAACATATATATATATATATATATATATATATATATATATATATATATATATATATATATATATATATATATATATATAATATATATATATATATATATATAAATAGTAGGACCCATCTTGTGGGCATACTCCCTCATTCACATCGTCCATTTTCCCTTGGTGGATGATGGAGACGGCTCCTTGTTGGCACCACATCGGATCTGCATGGAATTGCATTCATTCTTGACACTTGAAATTGTTACTCTTTTTAATGAGTGTACTTATATAACTTTTAAGTTATGCAATAAAAAAGAATGATTTTCTACATGGAATCATGTTCCATGAATATGGGAAACAATTTCTCGATGCAATCAACTGACCAACTGTCACTCCATCAATGGCGAGATTCTCTATTACTGAGACAATTACAAATACGACAAAGGAGGAGGGTTGCATTAGGTAGCCGATCGGGAGCATGAAAGTCCATCTCCACCTTTTTTTATGATAGGTGTAAGCTTTGGATCCCTGGTGCCCTGAACCCATATCAGAACAATGACGTCAAGCATGCATGGCAAGGTCAACTTGGAAGTCCCATTCCTTCAACCTTTAGCTGAACGATGTAGCAGGGAAACGGCTTGGTTAAGGTCAGTGACAGATCCATATTGCCGAAACTTCAAAAGTCGACAAGATACCTAGCTACATCCCGCAGTTGAATCCGTGGGCTATATGTTCATCACCTACCCTAAACAGCTTCAAAAGTTTCTAGATCCACCACAAGCTAATGTTACGACTAAGGTCTTCTTCATTCAAGGGCGACGTTTATTTGCACAAAGTCTAGAGAAGCACAAGTTTCTCGAGCATCTCTCCGGCAGGAGTAATGAAGCAATGGCAAAGAAGATTCTATTTCCTTTGAAACTCAATCTTACATAAAGTGGTCATCGTGTATAAAAACTGTGTACAGTATAACCTTAAAGACATTGAAACACCGACCATTAAACTCCAAGGCTAGGACCCAGCTCAGCCACCGGCCTGGGCGGAACTATGTGACTCGCCCCGCGGCCTGGGCACGACAGCTCGGCCGACGGTATAATTTAGTTATGAACAGGAGAATTCTTTGCTGCAGCAGAGTAGTCCATGGTATCAACCTGACCTGTTTGGCCCTTCTCTTTCTCCTTTGTTGGTAGCTTCTCTCTCTTACTTGAACTCGAACTCGACTCATCCATGACTGATTCATTCGGGAGCACTCTTATCCCTGCAACAAACCAACAAGAGTTTTTAGCCGATATTCCAAAGCTAAAATTGCCCCCTTCCATCTATAAATGGCCGGGTTGTCCCCTAAACGACTCAAAATTAGACTCCTTTGCATAATCCAAACGAACTGTCTATAATTTCTTTTTGGGCAAGAAATGGGGCCGAAGATCGAAAACATCAAAGGAAACCATGAGATACAAAAGAATGGTAAAACAACCGAAGCGAGATCTTAAAACAAGCATTCTAATACGACGAGGCGGGCATATATTAGCTGTCTACGATTTAGCATTCATACATAAAAGCTCAACTCCGAATCGGTTGCTATCTCACCTTGGATTGATGTTGCAGTTATTAGCAAAACAGCTGCGAGTACAAGAACTTGAATCTTGATCAACTGTGGACTCCCCATCATACGGAAAAACAAGACGATGATGGCGGCGAAGGTGGCAGCGGCGATATTGTTGGTGGTGGTGGTGGTGACGGAGATGATGAATTGATGATGCGTTTCTCCCTATCTGACTCTACCTATATATAGCTTTCAAATCAAAAGCCGAAAGGCAACTGTACCACCGCTCAATCAGATGAAAACATGGTCTACAATGGCCCTTAGTTCTAAGATAAACATCACAGTGAAAATATGTAAGGATTTGACCTTGCATTCAACTGTGCAACTCTGGTTATCGTCACATGCATCGAACAAGGTCAATCTGATACTGAAATTCTCAAATAAACTCTTAGAAGAAATCAACTTATATACGTCTATTTATCTGTCTGTCTATCTATCTATGTGTGTCGGTAAGAAATTTATACTAAACCTCAGTGATGTCTGAGACAGATTAATGAGAGATTTATCTGATAGTTACAGGTTTCCTTTCCCAAGTAAATGAGACACGAAATCGTGGATTCATGTGATTGAAATTCAGTTGCAGGGACACATGCATGCACATGCTGAATGGCAGTGCTGCTACAGAATATTCATTGTTAGTTACTGGTTTATTTCCATCAAGAAAGTTCGGAGATCTTTGTGGCTTCAATTGGGTTAACGAGAAACTGAAGAAACAGCCACGGGATCCATTTATTATCGAGTCAGATTTGATGGTCCTACTTATCCAGAAAAAGTTGGAAATTTTGGGATATTCTGCTTTTAACCAACTTGTCTCAACAAGCGGCGACAGACAAAGCGCCGAATGAGAGCAGCGGGCGGGTACATGGTATGCCCATGAGGTCCACCTGCCTGAATAAGAAAACTTCGTAGATTATCGATTCTTAACAGCATTTATCATGTAAATGGATCTGCTTTAGACCAGATATGGCCATGATCCAATCTCATTGATCGGATACCAGCGTAACCGGAACCATATTCGGATGCCAATAGGAAGGTGAGGGCAGAATCTCAAATTTAGATCGGATGTATTTAAACAAGCAAAGTATGAATTCAAATCCTATTAGTATTTGGATATTTTATATATCCAGTCTGTTTGGCCCAAATCCACCTCTACAACTAGACTAAAGAAACATCAAACCGTGCGGCAAAGAGCAACGGCTCACCTAGATAGGGTCTAGACTGACAAGATAAAGGTCGTGAGTTCGATACCTGGGGCATGCATTGGTTTGGGCCTCCCCATTGCAGAACACAGAGATGAGACAGGACGACCGTTTCGAAACTTGTGGAACCTAAAGCAATTGCGAGTGAGTTTACCTTCTGAGTACCCCTTCAGCACATGGGCCATGCTTGTCCAAGTGCTGGCCTTCCTGTGTCTGGCTTCTTCTCTTGAGCCAAACCATGAGTCCAGACATGTTGTTTGATGTCAAATACGAGTGTGCTAGCACCTCCATTTGACATCCTTCTCTTGTTGCTCGTTCGGAGAAACATGGTGGCCCAAAACTCACATGTCTGTGCTCCCTCGATTTGAATGCGTTAGGTCCCACTTTATCGTCCATCGAACATGATCCTGTGCTCATGGTTCGATGTCACATAGGCTCCGTATGCTCAAGAACTTTGCTCATCTAAGAATAGGAGTGGCAATGGGGGTGGGGAGGTTGGGGACCGGTATACTTCTTAATACGCACCCATGCCTCGAACCTCACTTTGTGCCCCATACCCGCCTCATTGCCCATGGGGATAGGCACAGGGTTGAGTCTTTTTCTCCCATGGGTAACGGGCAAGGTATGAGCACCCTCTTTCCAATTCCAACCTCAATAGTATTTTGGAAGTAAAAGCATTTTATAATAAAAATTAAGTGATCTGTTGTTGAAAAAATGGTAGAATTACATGCATAAATAACTAATATGCAACAATCATAAGCATGCCCAAATCAAGAACAAACCGTAGATCCAAAAAAATCCGTACACAAATCGTATATAAACAAATAAAGCAAAACAAGAAACAAACTTATATGTGTGTCGTCCTTGTAGACTTGCCTTAAAGAAATCACCGCCCCGCTATAGAGTACGCATGGGTTACTACACTATTCTCTCAAGATAAAACACATATTCGACAAGAGCCAAACTCGACCGCACATCAGTCGCCTTGGTTGTAGAATGGAAGGAGAGCAAGGAGCAGTCACTACAAAGGTTCACGGTGAAAAACACAGAGAGCACGATGCAGGAGAAGAGAGTGTAACTCGATTAAATGCAAATTAGGGAAGCCCTAATCCTACTTTATAGAAAACATGATGGATCACTGATCTCAAATCTTATCCAACCTCTACATCTCTTACAAAAAGATAGACCAAAGAAAAATCTTAAACCAAGGCATGGCCTAACCCGATGCGTGTGTGCATGTGTATGTGTGGTCTAGCATGTCCTCTTCAAACTCTTTGAACTAAGGTTTATAAGTACCAACTATATAAAAAGACGTGGTTTTTCTCATCCTTCGATATGATACTAAACTTTGTCTCTTGGTCTTCATGTACACAAGTCCCTCACATGTGACTTTTACGTTTTAGGACTTTCACATATATCAATGATGCATCAAAAGAATATTGAGGGATACCAAAGATGAATCAAATATTATTAATGTGCATGAGTTTAATTAACTCAATCTTAATTAACATTAATTTTAACAACCCTCACAAAGTTTTGAAGTGTAGAAGTGGCATTCTGAATAACCCATCATATTATGCTTTTAGTAATTATACCTTTTGGTTTGAACTGTTATTTAAGTTATCCAATATTACCCTTAGAGGAATATACATCTTAAACATGAACCTTGAGTGTAAAGATGTCTATTGGTAATAACACAATAATAAGCTATGGCGTGATCTTTTGAGGTGGTGGTATCATGATTAATTTTACGAAACAACCCAATTCTCCTATTATAGCCTTACAATATCAATCATTTAGTTGGGCATATCTAAGGATACACTGTCTAAAGACTTGATCCTATTCAGAGAATAATTTCTTACTAACTTGCAACAATGAAACTTTAGGTTTACAGTGGCTCACACATAGATAATAAAAGTATCACATAAATATAAATATCATCTTATTCACTCAATAGTTTGTTACTACTACATTGAACCTAATTCATGGTATCTCTTTAGGTTGGGTTATCTCTGTTTGTGAATAAATCATAGGTTTCAGTCCATCTCCAATGTATATTTTTCAACTAGAGTTACTAATAAACTCTTAGTCAAAGAATTGACTGTATCATCTTTAGATCTCACAAAATCAATATTGATGACCCTATCAGACACAAGAACCCTTATGGACTTAAGTTTGACTTGGATGTGCCTTCATTACTTTTAGTTGTACTTATAGCTATTGATCTTAACAATCATGATCATACTATTATAATGTACTAAAATTATAAGAAGTGACTTTTTTATCATGCGTAAACTGGACATAAGTCCCTCAAGCCCTTTTGCTTCCAATTCAATCTCATCTAAAGCATATAGTTCTACCTTAAAATTAAAATGAGCTAAAATAATCATTATTTTAGATTTTCAAGTGATAGTGCCACCACCCACAAGAACATATCTAGTGACCCATTATTTACAAAGTTCTTCGTAATCCAACTAGCATCACTAAATCATTTAAGATTAGAAGGATGTTTACCATAATATAGACCAAGAGAAATAATTCCTTTCAAATAGCAAAATACTCTTTCTAGAGCTTCTTAGTGGGTTATATTTCGACAATTAGTGTATCTACTTAACTTACATACAACAAAAGCAATATCTGATTGTATACAGTTGGTTAGATATATTAAACTATTGATAATATAAGAATATCATAATTGAGACACAAGAATGTCACTCATTATTGTACAAAGCCTCTAGTGAATCATATAGGGTCTTAGTAGGTCTATAACTTGTATATCCAAATCTCTCTAAAATTTTTCAGTATAGTGAGACTGGGAGATTATTATACTATTGGTAGACCTTGTGATTTTAAGCCCTAAAATCAAATCAGCTACACCCATATCTTTTATCTCGAACTTACTACACAAGAATGATTTGGTCTCATATACTATTCTTATATTAGAATCAAACAATAATATATTTCTATATAAAAGCACAAAAAGATGGATGAATTATTGATCAACCTATAATAGATACATGTATCAAATTCATTAGAAAAAAGCCTAAAGATGATATAATGCAACCAAACTTTTCTTGCTATTATTTAGGAGCTTGTTTCAAACCATATAATGATTTGTCAATCTTATACACCTTAGGCTTATTCTCATGAGCTACAAATCCCTCTAGTTAATCTATGTAAATTTCCTCATGGATGTCACTATATAAAAGAATAGTCTTCACATTCATTTGATGGATTGTGAGGTCATATACGAATGTCACTGCTATAAATATTATATCACTCATATTGTGGTCATTCGAAAAACAAGGGAATAGGTATCGAAATAGTTTATTCATGCCTTTTGTGTACCCCTTGACAACTAATATGATCTTATACTTATTGATTGTTCTATCTACATTAAGTTTCTTCTTAAAGATTAATTCGTAACATACAATAAAACAACTAAGAGAAAAATACACAAATTTTCAAGTACTATTAAAAAAAATTAATTGTATTTCATCATTAACGACTTCCTTTTAAAACTTAACCTCAAGTGAAGTCATATCCTAGTAGAAGGTAATAGGGTCGTCTTCAACATTGAAAGTAACAAAGTCACTTTCAAAGTCCTTTGATATCTTAGGTTGTTTACTTCTCATTGATTTAGTTATTTTTTCAAAGTCATGTGATATAGAAATAACAGATTTAGAGTCACCCCTCACATTTATCATCCTACCCACATGGTCGATAATGAAACCAATAATAGTGTCCGAATTTATAAAAGACACACTTTAGAGAACACCAGTCTTCATGAGAAACACATTCTCAAAGAATGTAGCATCACTGAGTTCAACTCTTGTTTTAACATTTATATTAGATATATCAAATCATATGATCACGAATCTATATGCATAACTTGTTTTCACATAACTTAGAAATATAGGATCAACCATTTTAGGTCCTAATTTCTTTCCCAGGGTAAAAACTTTTCCAAGACACTCTCATACTTTGAGATATATGAGACTGGTTCTTCGATTCTTATAAAGTTCAAAGTGACTACTTTTCTTATACTTATGAAAAACTCTATTCAGAATATGGAAAGTTGTATTTAAAGCTTCTCTCCATAAGAAACCTCATGAACAATTTCATTGTTTTGAAAGTATTTAAAAAAAAAAATTAAGGTATACTCTGCTTCTCTATCAGACCTTAATCGTTTAAGTACCTTATCAATTTGGGTTTGAGCCTCATTTCTAAATATTTTAAATTTTTCTAAGGCTTTATCTTTACTTTTAAATAAGTATAAAAATATTCACTACAATCATCACTAAATATAATAAAATATCTTTTGTTATCCCTAGTTATCATTTCATTCAATTCACAAATGTCAGTGTGCATCAATTCCAAAATTTACATGTTCCAACCTAGCATACCATACATAAGATGATTTAATATTATGAATAAAAGAAAAAGAAGTAGAAGTAGAGGATTTTTTAACAAGAACTAATTCTATATGAATTTTAAATAGATCATCTACATGACATAAATAACTATTTTCAAAGAAATACCCAGTACTAAGTCGAGTATTTACGACTTTGTTATATTTATAATCTAACATTAACTCCTCCTTAACTAAAACTAGACCATTAAGTCCACGTACCCTTGACTTTAGCAGTCAAATGATCCCCTAAGGTCACGTTTGTGTTACAAATGACCTAGTAAGACACAAGCAAAAACCGATCAGTACAAACATATACATTATCCTCAGTATCTATAATCCAACACTGTGACTTATAAATATAAAAGATATGGGGTTTAAGAGAAAGATACGTCACTGGACATAGGTACAATGGTTACTATGTTGACCATAACTCCTTCAATAGTCACATGTTTCTTAGCTTCTTTGAGGGACAACCCCTAACCCAATCTCTAACCATACCATAAAGTCATCACGGCTTACTTTTGGGTTTATTTATTGGCTTTTGGTCTGTACTTTGCCTGTTTTACCTTAGGATAAGTAGGTTATTTCTTTTTGACTGTCAGGTTGATCCTACAAGTGATCAATGGGTATAATCGTTTTCTAGCTTTTATGCCTTTCCTCTATTGCTATATATACCATGAGGTCATCAAGGGTCATCTTATTCTTTTTATGCTTGAGATCTCGGCCGAAACCCTCCTAAGCCTTAGGAAATTTCTTAATAATAAACATAACAAAAATTTGTTAGGAAACTTCATCTTAGCTTCCTTTAGATCATAATACAAAAACTAAAACTCAAGTGCTTGCTCGGTGAGAGATTTCTCCTCTACCATTTGATATTTGAGAAAGTTGACAATGAAATACTTTTCAAGACTAAAGTCTTCAGTACTGTATTTTTTTATCCAAGGCAACCCACAAATCCTTTGTTTTCATATACATCAATGATGCATCAAATGAATATTAAGGAATACCAAACATGAATTAAATATTATTAATGCATATGGGTTTAATTAACTTAACATTAATTTCAAAATCTGTAAATCTAAGTTAGTAATTGAAACTGGGAAGTTGAAGTCTCTATGTGTGTGTGTTTCAAGTATCATACGCGTTGCATGCGACAAAGCACATAGTTGATTGCTAGCAGGATATCCTTTTGTTAAATGAGAGTGATCCCAGAGTAGTGCTTCAGTTAATTCTCAAGAACCGTGTCTTCTGATCAATAGAAACCTCTTGATTCATCTCTGACATTATCCATGCATGTCACGTTACAATGGACCCTTTGTTTTCACATCCTTCTCTTCCATGGGGCCATTGACATTGCAAGAGATGCCAAAAAGGAGTAATAGTTGCGTCTCTATGTGCTTTTCTAAGTTCGCTGTGTGAACCTGAGAGGTCGATAATGGACACAAGGCAAAAACTATCAAACTGGAGTGCGGTAATAGCAAAAGGTGATTCCCAGTACTGGAGCACAAGGCATGCATCTTATAGATAGTGATTTCAACAAATATAGACTAGGAATCATAATTGAATCAGAACTAGACTGGTTTTGATGTCTTAAACCACCCAAAACTGAAAAAGTCATTAAAAAATTGAAAGTAAAGTTAATAACAGAAAAATATAGACAGTTGGTTTTAATCTCGATCAGGTTTTAGTTCTATATGGAAGGTGCAACCGGAACCGAACCAGGTGGTTTGTTGTTTTGTGTCCAATTTCAGTCAGGCTCGGTTTTGGTTGGAACTGCCGAGCCGATTCCAAACTGGTCTAGTTATAGCCTTCAAAATAACACCCGAAATGATATCAACAGAATCAGGTTATGTTTGGCTAGACTTGTTTTCTACGTGAGTACAAAATAGCTTCATGTGAAATGAACATGACCCAAAACACAAAGTTGCTGGCGATAAACGAAATCCGTCTGAAACAGTGTTCATCTCAACCTAAAGTAACAAGACAACTGGGTCATGTTCAATGACATGAAATGACACAAACACTTAACCAGAATACGAAATTTCCATGTTTGTCTCATAACAAGGCTAACCGTGGGTTGGGATCTGTCTCTCTCGTATGCTTGAACTGTAGGAACTTGTCACATGAATAGTAGAAATTCCTTTTGATATTTTCTTTGGTTTCTCTCGAGGGTGGGATGAAAAGTTTATCTTTTTGGTTGGGCAATTCGTGTGCATGAATGAATTGGAGATCTTCTAAAACCCTGAACAGGTCTTCTGGTTAAAAAACGTACGAAGAGATAATTCCTCTTAAGTCTTATGCATGCAATAATGCATGAATATCATCAATCAATGCATGTTTCGGTGGGTTCGAATCCTTCCCATGCAATGAAGGAAAATGTTAGGGCACGGTCTTGAAACCTAGCCCCTTTTCTCAAAAGGATTTGGAAAAATATTATGTCCCCTAGCAACCCACGAAAATCCGGCCACTGGAGCAACGACGGCAAGGGAAGTCAGGAAAAGGATTGGTTCTGGTTGTAATCGTCATATAGCATGATGAGCCGAGCTCACTTAAAATTTAGCATGGGCTTGCTCGTTAAACATAGCTTAATTCTTTTTGCATATTCTATTAAGTTTTTGAATTCTCTATTGTTTAAGTTTAAAAATACCATTCGGTATATCACGTTTGAAAATGAACAAAATGCAACTCCTGACTCATTGATGATCAATCTAGCTCATTGGGTTACATCATTTTCTTCTTCTTCCTTTCTTTTTAATTTTTGAACATTTACAGCATTTCCTTTAACAGACGCATCTCATACTCTCAACTAAACAAGCCTATCGGCTCAAAGTCCAACCAATTCAGGCAAGGGAACATGTACTGGTGCGGCTCAAGAGACGATCTAATGGCCATAGCCAAAATGAGCTAAGCGATAGGCCTCGAGCCAAACTTTTTCAATAAGCAGTTCATCATATTTTGCAGCCCAGTTTCAAGCACTCTAAGCAAACTAAAACTTCTTGAAGTGGATACCAAAACCACACGCTAAGTGAGATCCGCTACATGGATTCTTAGTCTCCATTGAACTCAAATTTGGCATATAAGTTTTCCATTTCAAATAAAACTTATTTGTACATGAAGAGGTGGATCTGTGTTATACAAGCATGGAGATTATAACTTAGTTGTGGATGGGCGCATTGTTTCCTGCAGATGAATAATCCATTGACGTAAAACCAACCAGCTCTGCATGGCCACTCTCCCTTTCTTCTTTCGAGAACTCAACCCCCTTAATAGTGGTAGTCGAATGTGAATTATCTTTGGCTCCTTCATTCGGGAATGCTCTCAACGCTGCAACAAACCAAGACGAGATGTTAGTCTCGTTTTTGGCAATGAAGAACCAAGAGAAATGATCAAATTCATTCAGAATCAAAAACCAATATTTTAAGTTCGGTGACAACAATTTCTCGCCTCTGACATGATGGGAGTCACTTTATATATTCATTCAGGACATCCCACAAAAACTGAGAAATGTTATATTGGGCGCCCTCTTTGAGTAGCGTACGCTCAGCCCTACCAGAATGGGGTATGCCAAGAAGTTTACTGAAGGTGAATCAGGCTCAACACTTATATCATAAACTCAAACTTTCTCCAGAGTGTAACTGAAAACTAAAGATTGATTTATTACCTTCGACCGCTGTTGACCTTATTAGCAAGACTACAAGAAGAACTTGAAACGTGCTCGATTGCTCAATCGCCATTATAAAGAAGAACAAGATGAAGAAGAGAGAAGCAGGGGAAGCCGAAAACTGCAGATGAGCAAAGATGGTATAGTTGTATTGTCTTTTATTCTGACTCTATCTATATATAGCTTCCATTACAAGAGCCAAAAGCAATCGCACCACCTCACAATCAGATAAAATCATAGTCTGCTATGGGCCACTTGTTGCTCTCTCTTGCCGCTCTCCCTTCTAGCTGAGCTTTAGTGCTCTCCCTTATGGCTGAGCCTTGCGGTTCTGTCTCGCTCTGCTGTTTTCTAGCTGAGCCTTGCCACTCCATCTCGTCGCCCTACCTTTTGGCTGAGCCTTGCCGCTCTGTCTTCTAGTTGAGTCTTGCTACTCCGCCTCATCACTCTGGCTTCTAGCTTAGCCCCGCCATTCTGCCTTCTAGTTGAGCCTTGCCTCTATTTCTTTCCTTGTTCTCGTACTGACCTTGTCTTTTCTTTCTGTCGAAAGAATGTCTGACGATTTTTTCTTTTTATATATATATTATTTAAATTATTTTACCTATTTGTGTAGGTTCCTGACAAGCCAAACTCTGATACCAATGATGGGGCAGGTGTCTATGCTCTAGTTCGTCGCCGGAGGTTACCTCAGTCCCAACAGAACAAGGATCGGGCTAGGGAACACCTTCTCATAGATCAGGCGAAGGAAGAAGGTGAAGTTCCCACATACGGCTTACATAGGGAAGATGTTTTTCTAATTTCACTATATATTTTTTAAATATCATTTTTTATATTCTTTGTATTATATTTATAGATGGCTCCATCTTCTTGGTTTTCACGTCTAAGTTTTCCGTTAAAAGTTGTTTCTATGATCTTAATCTGTGTAACATTACGGTTTCTTTTACGTGTAACATTTTACAGCCTGATAATGGCCATTTTTGCCTTAGAGAATCTTGGTGATCCATTCTTGATGTATCTATTCTTGTGATGATATTGAGGGATAGTTTGACATGTGTTGTTCTGTAATCGCACTGTTATCTTCTAATGGAATTTGTCATGTCTAACCACTCTGAGTTTTATATATATATATATATATATATATATATATATATATATATATATATATATATATATATATATATATATATGTGGATTTTGTGACTGGTGTGTGATGGGCGTTTGAGATTTTATTTGTTAGTTAATAGTTCTGTTTCTAAGTAACTGAGACGCAAAATCGTGGATTCTTGTGCTTTCAGTAAATGGTATCAATCCTCGTGATGATATTGATGGATGGTTTGATGCATGTTGTTCATGCAGTCGCACTAGAATTTGGCATGAGAAGGTATCTCAGTTTTTCATATATATATATATAAGTGGATTTTGTGGCTGATGTGTGACGGGCGTTTGAGATTTTATTTGGTTGTTAGTAGTTCTTTTTCCAAGTAACTGAGACAGAATCATGGATTCATGTGCTTTCAATTTCATTTGCAGAGAGACAAGCAGAACATGATGAATGCCGCCGTGCCTGCTTCAATGACGTTCATACTTGCTGGTTTCCTTCCATCAAGAGAAGTCTTTAAATAATTGTCTTTAGTGGATTTACGGGAAACTGAATGAACAGCCACTGGATCTATTGGTTGTTTTCGGTCTGAAGGGATGAATAATTTATCCAGAAAAGTTGGAAATTTCGGGATATTCCTATTTTCCTGAAGTTGTCTCAATGAGTGGGTGAATACTGAATCTTGCACCCAGGTGGCAACCCTCAGATGTCATGCGTTACCTATTTCTTGGATCGTGTAGAGCAATTCCAGACCCAGATCCAGAAAGCTGCCTTAGCTAGGTCTAGGACAGAGCTGGACCACGATCTGGTCCAAAGCCAGTTCCAAAATATGTTCCAAACCCAACATGGACCTGCAACTAAAAACGCAGAAATTGTAGGATGTTATATATTGCTGTAGATACACCCGCTTTTACCATTCATACACCCAAACACCCTCATTTCGAAACTGCCCCTCTCTGTTTCTCGTCTGGGTCTCCCTTCCCCATCTCATGCTTTCTCTCTTTGCATCAAAATGACCACTGAATGACCAGAATCCTCTTTTTTCTCGGCTGCAGCATCACCATGATCAGATGACCAGCGTACTCTCTTTATCTTCTTCTTCATTCTGGTGGTTTTCTGTAGCTCGGCATCATAGAAGAGATGTGGTTGGGCTACAACCTTGTTTGGCAGGAGACATAGCCAGGACGTGTTCTCATTTTGGGATAGGCATGCCAAACAGGTTACACCACCTAAAGAGTTGCACGATCGCGTTGCATCACCACTGGAGAGGGTGATGTGGCTTGCTCGCGTTTCTTTGTGGAGGGGTTACATGGCTTGGTTTGAGTCTCTTTTTATGAAGCGACATTGTGTCTCCTCACCCTCATACAATACACAAATACATGCACACACACACACAAACACATATATGTGTGTCTATGCGTTATTATTCTTATTATTTTACATTCATAAATAATTACATGTTACGCATCCATTCTTTTACCTACCAGTCATCATCTTTTAAATGAATTCATGTAACAATTATTGCTTAAACTATTGCGTACCATGTTGCATTTTTACGTATTCTAATGAAACTTTCTTTTTAGATTTTGTGATGGTAATGACACAGAGGTGATGAGATAGGATATGAAGCCGGCTTAGTATAAGAACACACTGTCACTGCATCGTTGAGATGACACTATACTTTTGGGTTGACATATATTAGATGAGCTCATCAACACAAGAACACATGCCATGCTAACCATCATAATCGGATCATCCTCTGATCCATCCCGACTTGATGACTCATTATGCAACAGGTTCTCCAAGGCACTATGATAATATTGGTCCGTAAAAGTACCATCATGACACAAGTGCCTACGAGCATGCTAGAGGATGACGATGTCATACCTTCCTCTATCCTAGAGTTGTTGCATGTCTTTGTAGGTCACACAACCTATACAATTTAGTAGGAACTCTTGCTAGAAATAATATTCTAAGTAAAAGATTCTTAAATGTAATTATAACAAACTCATTTTGTGCAAATATGTAGGCAAGATTGACATGCCACATACAATATAATGTTGTGATTAAGTGGTCATTTCAAAGAAGAGACATGCCAGCGTCAACTGATTATTTACACGGGTTTGGGGTTATCTAAGAAGGGAGCCTTATTGATTTAGGTGCTAGACCTGTTCTTATTGATCAAATTTATCAAACAATAGAGTTGGATACTAACAGTTTCCACATACCATGGATTGTGATAGTTATTACTTTGCATAATGTTCATTTGATCATTAAACTTCTTATAGGTGGATGCCTTGCAGCTTTTATGTGGTTTATGGAATCATCGAATAATATAGACATTATGGTTGAACTCATGGTCATGGATTCAAATAGAAGATAAAGTCCAAAGTTGTGAAGTTCAATATTCTCCCACTACATACTTAAAGGAGGAGGATTATCCATAGCATATGGTGTTATTGTTCTTACAGTATTAGATCACGTACAAGGAATAGGGTGTTGTTTTAATTTTGCAATTGTTTGGCCGACAATGTATGAAGGGTCAATGAGTATGCCTAGAGTGATGTGATGCTAGTCTATTTGTACAGATAGACTTCCTAGTAGAGAGGAACACTAGCTTAGTGGTCACATTACTCTACTTCGGGTAATAATTATTGATTTTGTTTATATCATTGTAACAATAATTGCTTTAAAATTCTCTAATAAGAAAATGTTTTTTATGTTGTAGGCATGAACTTACGAGTACGTCATGAACTCTAGAGTGAGGAAGCGATCAAATGGGTTGACAGACAACCTCCAGCTAGTAGGTAGATAAGTAGTGTTACTCATGGGAATATTCCTAATGATTTGATTGTGTATCCTAGCAGTTGAATTTGATGATGGTACTTGTGGTATTTTGTTGTCGATTTGGATATTTGGTTTTAATTTCCTATAAAAAGGTTATAGTAATAATGTTGATACCATTTTTCCAGCCTTATTGCTTGAGAAACTATAAGAACATGACCTATCATTTGTCTCAGATCCATGTATATATTTATTGCTTGAACATATTGAAGTTACATATGGTAGACCTAGTTGTTTGTTAGTTCGGTCATTGTCAACAAATTCCAATCGATCCATTAAGGCCCTTGCAAGTACAGAGATCTACAAAGCTACATGCTTATAGTATGGAGTATCATACACAAGATGCTCTTTGGTAGTCATACAACTCAAATTACCTTTAGCATTCATGTGTCATCTCTCATGAGTGCATTGATTAATGATGTTATGTCACTCGGACTCATTGCTTTATACTCAAAGATTTTGTTCATGGCTAGGAGTAGCTTCATCTTTATACTCAAAGATATTACCTTTAGCTACAATACCTTAGCATTCGTGAGTCATCACTTTACACACAAGATGCTCTTTGGCATTCATGCAACCCAAATTTCCTTTAGCCACAATACCTTAGCATTAATGTGTCATCTCGCATGAGTGCATTTACATGTATTGATGTCACTTGGACTCATCGCTTTGTCCATATACGAGTGTATTGATTCATACAAATCAATTTAAGTGTACTTTTTATTGCTTGTACATAAAATGAAGGAGTTTAAACTTTTTTTTCATGTTTGTTGCTTGTAATCTCCTGTAGATGTCATGTGATGGTGAGACTTTGCGATTGCAAACATATTGACCCAATACCTAGATCCATTGTCATTGCAACTAATCTCATGAACCTCCTTCATGATTGTTGTCAAAGATTATCCAGATTCATAGATTACATGCCCAACGATAATGAAGATGAGTGGTGTGTGATTAGGATCTTGTATCACTAAATGAAATCTATTTGTAACTAAGTGCCTCTAATTTAATTCATTTTTAAAATGTTTTGGATGTTTACATACCACCAACAATCCAACTCTCTCTCTCTCTCTCTATGTATATGTGAATATTTATTTATTTACCTGTGATATGACATGAAATCTCAACATATATGCAACAATTTGATTTTGTTATATATAGAGATGTTTGTGTTCATGTCTGCCTAAAATAATTTAAACAACTTGACCTTTTCTTGACAAGAAATTAGAATGATCAGAGGCAAAACAGTTTGTGATTTCTATAAAAATAATAAGAAATAGATACTTATTATGGTTTGAACGACTTGTTTTAGGTCAGTCCTAGTTTGCCATATTCGTTTCATGACCTTAACTCACCTAAAATGAATATTTTGTATTTAACTCAATTTTACATCTGGCAATTAGTTTCTCAATTGTTCAAACATGTTCGCTTAACTTGTTATGGAACAATGAACAACTCAGAAAACTAAAGAAGAGAAAGCTTAATACTCTTGTATGTGAACAAGAGAAAATATCTTGGTGCTCTCAATTGTGTAACATAAAAGTTACAATTGTGTTTGCCATCATCTTGCAAAGGGAAAGAAGATACTCCTCGATCCCTAATTACAATTAAATTAATAAGTCACTTTACAAAACACAACTAACAAAATAGTTGTCCTAAATATGACAATATTATCATGCCTAAACTACTATCAAGATGGTATAAGATATTTGACATTAATATGTGGAATTAGGGATCCATCCACTATTTGCATCCATAAAAAAATACAACATAAGATAAGTGAGAACAAACTTGATAGAACAAATTAAGACATTTGACATATTAATAATGCCCTTAGCACTAAAAAATGTCACATTGAATCATGATATCACATGTACCATGTTTGCCATACAGGCAGCTGGTTATTGTTTTAACAGTAATGGCAAGAACTTTATCAACCCAATCCTAAAGAGTTGTATTAATCCAACATTCCATTAAGTAGCAATCGCCTAACCTATGCCTCACATCAACATCCAGTAATAATTGTAACATTGATCATTGGCCCAATTTGTAGTGTGAGAGAGAATTATATCAACATCACCCTCTTTTATGAAAGCTCGAGAGCATAGATGACAATGACATGCGACCTCATTAACATATTCCTTACAAGTTTCAACATATAGGACCATAAACTACAATATCCCTTTCGCATAAAACTGCCTAAAGTCTAGTCTTCTGACAGCCCTTGTAATATAAGGAGACAAAATAAGAGCACCATGAGAGTGAACATTAGATATAAGATCGATACTACCTGATGTGGAAAGACTCCATTCTAGAGACACCCCACGTCCATGGCTGCAATGTGTGGCATTATGGTCATTTGTTATTGTAGTGTCCTTCCCTTTTCATGTTGAACTCCTCTCTATGTGTTTCCACAAAGACAACTCCATTGTCGAGGATTTGTAAGATAGTCTGCCTTTAGGATTGTCAAGGGGTGTATCTTCTAAATTTTCAAACTCAGGATTTAGATACTTATGCAATAACTTAGCCAATTGCCTAAGTCCCTTGCCTATTGAGATGCTTTTCTAAATGTTGGAAAACTACCTCAACTCAGTTTCCTCTCTGTAGACGTGATTTTATTTCAAATCGTGGGATCCGAAATCAAACCCTCGAACTACGTCAGGTTGCACGAGCGTGCCAGTTAGTTTATCAAAGCTAACAAATTCTGATTTTCTGACTTCTAAGAACGATTGTGGACAAGTGAGATCTTTTCGACTTAGGCCTTCTTGAACCAGCGCTCAAGGGTCAGCCTAGACGCTTGAAATTTGTTTGAATCCGTTAATTCGAGAAAGGAAAAACCAGATTTTTCAATAGTTTCAGATTTGTGTTTCAGTTCTTGATTTCGGAAAATTTTCAGATTCTGAAAGTTGTAGAATCTGTTCAGTTCCAAAGACCTGTTCTTCGAATTTTTAAAACTCCAAAAATTCTAAAATTTTTACAGAATAGAGACACGTGTGTGTAGAATCAGAATATATTTTTATTTTATAATTTTGTTCTTTATTTTATGAGAATTAAATACAGAATCAGAAACTGTTATAAAATTCGGAACAGCCCTGTTTCTGTGAATCAAAAGCTCAGAAAAACAGCAATATCTCAGCACTCAGTCATCCAATTTCGATAAAATTTATCGTGTTAGAAAGATATGGATGTTAGGTTTCCAAAGAATCAAATTTCATCCAATTTCATTCAGTGGTTAAAGAGATATGGGCAAAAGAACAGAGGTCTATTACTAAATGTTCTGTTTCTGTAAAACGCAATCTGGATTTTGTATAAACTTCACGGATCTAATTGGCTAGGCAAAAGTTCATAAAAATTTCTCAAAATTTTATCTAAGAATGTCTGATATGTCTAGATTATTAATGCAAAATTTCGAAGCAATTAGCTTATCCGTTTGTCTATAAAAATTCCGTGATCAAACGCGTGTGCACGGACAGTTTCAGAAACCAAGTTTGCAGAAAATTTCAGAAAGTTCCTAACGTGATTCTAAAACGAAATTCAACCTGTATCAGTCCTAATGATGCATGGAAATCATCTAAACATGGATTTTAATTCCGTTCATGAAGGAATCATGCATGTTTGTATCGATATAAATGAAGAACATGGGCTCAAGGCCTTGATTCACATACAAATTTCCAGAATCTGTGCTTTTTCAGATTCTCATGAATTAAAACCAATTTGTGCAAGAATTCCAACCTGTGTGAGTGAGAGGAGACGTAGGAGCACTTCGCCGGACGATCGTCGGACGTCGGAACCAGGCCGGACTTCCTTCTTCTCCTTCTTCTCTTCCTCTCTCTCTCTCTCTATTTCTCTGAATTTTCGGACTGAACCTCTTGATGCTCGTTGGTTGATCGTCGCTGGTTGATGGAAGAGTCCTTTTATAGGCTCATGGATGCCTGTTGGTTGGGATTTGGGTGAGTTCGATTTTGATAAACTCAATCTCTTGGCTGATCTCCTCTGATCTGATTTGATAAGCATAATCCTCTGTATTTGATTCCATCTGGTTTGCTAAATGTTATCTGAATTATTTGAACGTTGTTTGTAATGTGAGTTGTTATTTCCTTGGTTTTATCTTTAACGTAATCTTCTGCTCCTTTTTCAATCTATCACAGATAAGGATGAGAAATTCTGCAGCTAGCACGTTCTGTTGAAGGTTGTTGACCAGATTCAGCTGGAAGTCGTTGAAGTCTGTTGAAGATCAGTTCACGAGAATGATCATCACAATGGGTCATCTTTTCCAACCGAACTCCTTTCTCAAATGATGATCAATTCTGAAAATTTGGTCTTCGTGTAAGTATTTCATCAAGGATTCTGTGAGTGCCGTAGAAGATTCAGAGTCACGTCCAATGTTTCTTTTGTGTTACTGCAATAGTGAATAGCTTGTTCCTAACTGCTAATGTAATTGCCATCATATTAGCATTGACATGACCTCCACATTCCCCATCGTGGAATTCATGCATGATTACCTTAGCCTCTTCGTCATCTATACACCTCAACAAAATCCCAGTGAAGCTTTTCTTATAAAGGACACCTCCCAAGATAACATATCAGGTTGAAACTTTCCTTATAAAAATCTTATCTTTAGGGGAAGCAAAATCAGGAAAACTTCCATTTTCTAAAAAGTTTCTAATATCATAAAACCAGGGTTTTTCATTGCTATCTTGGTCATTTTGGCAGGTTTCAAAACTGTGTGTGGATGGATTAGGCAGGTGGACGATTTCTAAAAACCTAGCTCCCGTAAAGGGGTCTATTTTTATGGAAGATCCTAGTGATGACAGGGCATCTGCCACACTATTATCCTCCCTACCTATGTGAGTGAGTATGCATTCTTGGAAAGAGCTAACCAATTGGATAGATAATTCAAAGTAGGGAGTCAACTTCTCATTCTTAACTTGCCAAATTTTTGAAACTTGATTTATAACAAGCATGGAATCTCCAAAAATTTCCACTCGCGATGCCCCTAGATTTTTCAAAACTTTTAGGCCTTGTATGAGTGCTTCATATTCAGCCACATTATTGGTACATGGGAAATCTAATCGAAAAGCCATTGGGATTTCAGCCTTTTTAGGGGATATGAGCAAGATTCCCACACCTGCTCTATGTTGATTTCTTGACCCATCAAAATACATTTTCCATACTTGGTTATTATTGAAATGATTTGATAAAACATGTTTTTGAAAGTCGTGGGAAAAGATGCCTTCATCGGGCATTTTATCATGTATGGAATACATATCTTTCAAAGGTAAGTCAGCAACATGGTCGGCCAAGGCCTGCCCCTTGATAGAACTTTGGTGATGGAATTTTAAATCATATTCCATCAAAAGAAGTTGCCATTTATCGAGCCTACCTGTTAAGATAGGTTTTTCGAAAAGATGTTTGATAGGGTCTAGTTTAGATACTATCCAGATCTCATGATCTAGGAAATAGTGCCTAAACTTTTGGCAAGCCCATACCAAAGCTAAACACGTCTTCTCCATGGCTGGATATTTTCTTTCATATGCCAACAGAGTTTTTGAAATATAGTAAATAGCATATTCTTTAAGACTATCATTTTCATATTGAGCCAGCAAAGCTCCCAATGCATTCTCATGAATGGAAATGTAAAGTAACAAGGGTTTTCCTGGTTTTGGAGGTTTCAAAATGGGAGGGTTTGTCAAATATGATTTTAGTCTTTCAAAAGCATTTTGACAATCACTATCCCAATCAAACTTAACCCCTTTCCTTAGGAGTTTGTTGAAAGGCTCACATCTCGTGGCTAAGTTGGAGATAAATCTCCGAATTGCTTGAAGTCGTCCTTGGAGACTTCGAATTTGGGTCAAATTAGAAGGTGGAGGCATGTCTATGATGGCTCGACATTTAGAAGGGTCGACCTCTATACCTCTTTGGCTGACCATAAACCCTAGAAGTTTCCCTGATTCCACTCCAAAAACACATTTTTGAGAGTTCAATTTCACTTTATAAATCCTAAGTCTTTCAAAAACCTTTTGCAAAGTTTCCAAATGTAAATTTCGGGTTTTTGATTTTACTAAGAGATCATCTACGTATACTTCCAAAAGCTCATGAATTTGATCATGAAAAATCGTGGTCATGGCTCTTTGGTATGTGGCCCCTGCATTTTTCAAACCAAAAGGCATAACAGTATAGCAATACGTACCCCAAGGAGTAGTGAAAGCCGTTTTGGCTTGGTCTTTTGGTGCTAGTTTAATTTGATTGTAACCCGAATAGCCATCCATAAAAGAAAACATTTCATGATTTGCAGTGCTATCTACTATCAAATCTATGTTTGGAAGTGGAAAGTTATCTTTCGGAGTGGCTTTATTCAAATTTCGAAAATCTATTCAAATACGAATTTTTCCATTGCTTTTTCTAACTATAACAATATTTGAAAGCCAATCAGAATATGCAATGGGTTTTATAAATCCAGCTTTTAAAAGATCTTCTAACCCTTCTTTTACTTGGGAGTGGATATCAGGATGAATTTTCCTAAGTTTTTGTTTTACGGGTTTGACTTGGGGGTCTAATGGCAACTGATGCTCTACCACACGAGGATCTAAACCAGGCATATCCTCATAAGTCCATGCAAACATGTCTATATAGTCCTTTAAGAATGCAATGAAGGATGCTTTCTCATGCTCATGCAAACAAAGACCTATCTTGACTTTCTTTGGATTTGACTCACTCCCTAAGTTGACTTTCACAAAATCTCCCTCTACGGCACTAGAAGGTTTATCCAAGTCTAGGACTTTATGGAATTCAGGTAGGCTAGAGGTGAGATCATCCTCATGAATGAGGGGATCCTCCTTTCCGCCTTGATCATTTTCAAGCATCTTTGTCTCTAGGAAAATATCAAAAGAAGACATTTTTAAACTTTTTTGTTTTTGAGAAATAAACATTTTTTTTGAGTTTTCATAATTTTCTATTTTTTTGGATTTTTGAAAACAAACAGAAGGGGAAACCAGCATTTTTTTGGATTTTTGATAATTTTCATCATAAATAACAAAAGGGGAAACAACTAAATCTTTGGAAATCAAACATTTTTTTGGGTTTTTGGGTTTTTCTAGATTTTTTTGGTTTTTGGAAATATATACTTTTTTTGTATTTTTCCCAAAAGAGGGATCTTCCATCAAACCTGCAAAGAAAACACTATGAATTAGACTCCAAATAAGATGTCTAAACCATAGGTCTCGGTTTTAGCGGGTTCTAAGGCACCCTTAACCCAATTGGTTTTGGGTGGTGGCTCGGGTGGTATGGATAGGCTATACCCTAAACCATGGCTTCCTATATTTGGCATGGGTGTAATAGGCTCTAGTTTTCCTTGGCCTTGAACCCCTAATCCTTGGTAAGGAGTATATCCCATATTTAGCAACATCTTCCAAGGTTTTTTGAATTTTGAAAATTTTTGATATAAAGGATGATTTTGGAAAGATGAATCATCTATGGCAGGTTTACTTATCCTAATGGTTCTTTTGGTAAGATGGAGGGATTTGGAAAGTTTTGACTCGCCTAAAATGCGAACTACTCTCGTTTTGGAAGATTTAGCTATTTCAGGGAGGTTTATTTTGGCAGTTTCCCAATTGGTCTTTACTTCCTGGTTTGGCTCCCCTGATATACAAGGAAAGGTTTGTATTCCATTCAATTGGGGATGGTCTTCTCCAAAAACAACCACTACCCGATTTTTCCATGGGATTTTGAGGCATCTGTGGAAGGTGGATGGGACAGCTCTAAGAGAGTATATCCATGGTCTTCCTAATAATAGGTTGTAATGGGGATTTATATCCAAGACATGGAATAATCCCTCGTGAGGTATTTGTCCGACTTTCATGGGTAACTTTATGGAGCCTAAGGGGTTGGATGGGTTCCCATCATATCCTGTAATGGTTATGGGACTTGGTTCAAGCATAGAGGTAGAGATTCCTATTTGGAAAGCCACATGGAGGGGAAGGATATTAAGGCCTCCTCCTCCATCGACTAGGCATTTACTAATAGGGTAGCTGTTTAACATAACTTCTATATGGAGTGCTTGGTTATGGATCACATCATACTTTCCCAAATCATTCTCTGTGAATACAATGGAAGTTTTTGCAAAGACGGGAGAAACCAAGGTAGATAGGGATTCAGGGGATATCGTAGTGTCGACTCTAGTCTTCTCTAAAATCTCCTCTAGGACTCGTCTATGCTTGGGAGAAATTTTTATCAGTTCCAAGATAGACATGTTTATGGGGAGTTTAGAAAGATGCATTTCTAGGTCATAGGGGTTTATTACCACACCCTTTTTATCGACACCCTGGGATGAGTTTGGTATGCATACTTGTGGGGGGCCTGGTAGAACGACCACTCCCTTGCTTGTTTGTTTTGCTAAGTGTGGGGGTTGGTAGATCCTCCCGGATCTAGTCACTTTCTCTACACTATCCCTAGGGCTCGTTCCTATTTTGGCTCTAACTTGGTGTCTCGGGACACCTCGAATCACTACCAAGGCTCTAGCCGGGGCGGGTTTCTAAGTGCTCCTCGGATCACTATTGCTTGGGCATTTTTTATTTCGGGAAAGTGTGGTGTGTGAGGTGTGGGATGCACGATATGCACTGCATGATTAGAGTGTGATAGGGAGCATACCTCTTTTTCCTTCCCACTCGTACTGGCGTGGTTAGGGAAGGGTTCTTTAAAAATGGCCTAGGGTGACTCTGGCTCTTCAGACACGTGCAACTTACCTTGCTCAATCAAATCCTCTATCCTATTCTTCAGGGTGTAGCAGTGTTGGGTATCATGGCCCTTGAGCGTATGATATTTATAAAACTTTTTAAAAACTTTCCTTGAGGTGGTGCCCCTTCGGGAATCTCTGGGAGTGTTGTAAGACCTTGTGCCAATAGGATGTCTAGGACCTCCGTGAGTGGTTGTCCAAGGTTAGTGTACTCCCTTCTTTCAAATCTCTTTTTATTTTTTTGGTTCTTTTCGAGATCTTTTTGCCCTGAAGGTTTTGGGGGTCCTACTAAACCTTGCTCTACTCGAACATTAGCCACTTTTGGTACTTTTATCCCTCCCTCTAGTGCATGTGGCCCATATGCCCCAGGTTTTTCAAATTTTTTTGGAAAACTTTTTCCTTTCCATAAATCTTCATAAGTTCCCTTTTTCAAATTGGTCTCGAAAAGGGAAGCTTTCTTGGTCAATTTTTGGAAAGTAGAAATCTCATGTAAGGAAAGGAGGACTTTCAAATCAGTTTTGAAATTGTCTAGGATGAGCATCACTACGCACCCTTCGGAGATAGGTTCTTTGACTTGCCCCAAGATTGATCTCCATCTAACGATAAACGCGTGGGCGTCTTCGTTAGGGCCTTGTTTGGTGTCCCTCAATGTATTTAAAGTGGGGATAACTTCAACATTGTGCGAAAATCTTTGCATAAAACAGTTGGCTAATTCTTCAAAATCGGCAAACTGGCTTAAGTCATAAGAGGCCAACCATTTTGCAGCACTCCCTTTTAAAGAATGAGGGAACCAATAGACCCACTTAGAGGAGTCTTTTTTCTTTTTATAGGCACTTCGGGAGAAAAGTTGGAGATGAGACCTAGGGTCTCCGTTTCCATCATAACGGTGGAAGCTGGGTATCTCATCATCACTATCGGTTTGGTAATCGAAAGGTAGGAAATCTGATAAGGAATAGGATTTTTTCTCATGTTTTTGGTTTTTCAAAAGTTGATGTAGAGCCTTTCGATCTTTCATGGTGAAGGATTCGGGCTCAAGTTCTTCTTCGATTTTAGAAACGACCCTAGGCTTCCTACAGTGGTTTGATTTCCTATTCGTTTTGGTTTTCCTATCATGGGAAGAGCAGGATTCGACTGCTTCAGCTTCTTGGCTTAAAGCGTCGATTTCTTCTCTTAGTACCTTTATTCCCTCCCTTAGGACAGCGAACCTGTCTCCTTTTGAAAAGCTTTTTGAAATTTTGTTCGAGCAGCGGCTGGTAGAGCGGGTGACCCGGCTGGATACCTCACAAGATCCTTTTGAGCTCAACATGATCAACCTGTTTGAGCCAACTTATCACAAACCTGAAAATTGAATTAGTATAATGGATTCAAACAAAATTTCAAAGTCTCAAGTCCCACCGGGCGTGCCAAATCTGTAGACGTGATTTTATTTTAAATCGAGGGATCCGAAATCAAACCCTCGAACTACGTCAGGTTGCGCGAGTGTGCCAGTTAGTTTATCAAAACTAACAAATTCTGATTTTCTGACTTCTAAGAACGATTGTGGACAAGTGAGATCTTTTCGACTTAGGCCTTCTTGAACCGGCGCTCAAGGGTCAGCCTAGACGCTTGAAATTTGTTTGAATCCGTTAATTCGAGAAAGAAAAAACCAGATTTTTCAATAGTTTCAGATTTGTGTTTAAGTTCTTGATTTCTGAAAATTTTCAGATTCTGAAAGTTGTAGAATCTGTTCAGTTCCAAAGACTTGTTCTTTGAATTTTTAAAAATACTTCTGATTCTCCAACAATTCTAAAATTTTTACAGAATAGAGACACGTGTGTGTAGAATCAGAATATATTTTTATTTTATAATTTTGTTTTTTATTTTATGAGAATTAAATACAGAATCAGAAACTGTTATAAAATTCGGAACAGCCCTGTTTTTGTGAATCAGAAACTCAGAAAAACAGCAATATCTCAGCACTCAGGCATCCAATTTCGATAAAATTTGTCGTGTTAGAAAGATACGGATGTTAGGTTTCCAAAGAATCAAATTTCATCCAATTTCATTCAGTGGTTAAAGAGATATGGGCAAAAGAACAGAGGTCTGTTACTAAACGTTCTGTTTTTGTAAAACGCAATCTGGATTTTGTATAAACTTCACGGATCTAATTGGCTAGGCAACAGTTCATAAAAATTTCTCAAAATTTTATCTAAGAACGTCTGATATGTCTAGATTATTAATGCAAAATTTAGAAGCAATTGGCTTATCCGTTTGTCTATAAAAATTCCGTGATCAAACGCGTGTGCACGGACAGTTTCAGAAACCAAGTTTGCAGAAAATTTCAGAAAGTTCCTAACGTGATTCTAAAACGAAATTCAACCTGTATCAGTCCTAATGATGCATGGAAATCATCTAAACATGGATTTTAATTCCGTTCATGAAGGAATCATGCATGTTTGTATCGATATAAATGAAGAACATGGGCTCAAGGCCTTGATTCACGTACAAATTTCCAGAATCTGTGCTTTTTCAGATTCTCATGAATTAAAACCAATTTGTGCAAGAATTCCAACCTGTGTGAGTGAGAGGAGACGTAGGAGCACTTCGCCGGACGATCGTCGGACGTCGGAACCAGGCCGGACTTCCTTCTTCTCCTTCTTCTCTTCCTCTCTCTCTCTCTCTCTCTATTTCTCTGAATTTTCGGACTGAACCTCTTGATGCTCGTTGGTTGATCGTCGCTGGTTGATGGAAGAGTCCTTTTATAGGCTCATGGATGCCTGTTGGTTGGGATTTGGGTGAGTTCGATTTTGATAAACTCAATCTCTTGGCTGATCTCCTCTGATCTGATTTGATAAGCATAATCCTCTGTATTTGATTCCATCTGGTTTGCTAAATGTTATCTGAATTATTTGAACGTTGTTTGTAATGTGAGTTGTTATTTCCTTGGTTTTATCTTTAACGTAATCTTCTGCTCCTTTTTCAATCTATCACAGATAAGGATGAGAAATTCTAAAGCTAGCACGTTCTGTTGAAGGTTGTTGACCAGATTCAGCTGGAAGTCGTTGAAGTCTGTTGAAGATCAATTCACGAGAATGATCATCACAATGGGTCATCTTTTCCAACCGAACTCCTTTCTTAAATGATGATCAATTCTGAAAATTTGGTCTTCGTGTAAGTATTTCATTAAGGATTCTGTGAGTGCCGCAGAAGATTCAGAGTCACGTCCAATGTTTCTTTTGTGTTACTGCAATAGTGAATAGCTTGTTCCTAACTGCTAATATTTGCAGCCTTCATGCCAGTTCTTTTTATCATCACGTGCTGGAGTTTTGCTGGAATCATTTCAAAGTAATCCCCACCAACACACTTCTTCCTGGTTCTTACCAGCTCATGATCCTTGAACTCTGTCAAATGGGAATTTAGTGTGACTTGACTGCTAACTAGAAACTTCTCCCGGCATTTTGCATACAGCATGTTAAGAGGCAATCCTTCGTCATCTGGATGACCCAGTTGATGCTCTGCAAGGATCCTGAAAACACCTTGAGCATTCGGTGTCAGACTCTGAAGGACTATTGTAGCTGTCCTCGAATTCTGAGTGGCGCCACCACTTGCAAGAATCATGGGCATGAAGGTACTTTCAACTTTGTAAGGAGCAAATGTTGGGACATGGTACCAGCACCAATTGAACTGGGTGCTAACCATCTTCTTGTCCCACAAAAGAAGACTATTAACATGGTCGACAGATGCTATGACACGAACTTGAGAGCAGCCAGCCAAACGAGCAAGATACTGTTGTGATTCACCATCCCGTAACCCAGGCCCATCTATATTGTGAATTACTGCACAAACAATGCAATCATTCTCTTTTGATTGAGACCCATCCAAGAAATGCAAAAGCTCCTCCATGGATTGTGAGCTAAATGTCTGAGTTACTTTAGACTTGTTCCTTGAGGAAATTCTTGCTTTGCTTTTCATGTCATCCCACAGAATCTCAGCCATGGATACTACAGCATGTTTGATATTGATAGATTGAAGGTAGCCATTGATGACAACAACTCCATAATTATTTGAGCTCAAAACTCCATCTCGAATACAAACTTCTATAGCTTTTCAACAAAGATGCTGTCTCCTTCTCGTGCTTAGTCACCAAACTGGATGCTGCATCTCTCAGCTCCTTTTCGTCGAGGGGTTCGATGTCGGAAAGCTTCTTGCGGAGTTTTCTGGATTTGGGTGATCCCAATTCCTTGGAAAGGAAGTAGTTGCGAGAGAATCCAAACTCCTCCTCTTCCCCTTCCCCGTCTTCTGCCTCTATTGCACCACAACAATTTCAACAGTCTAGCTCAACACAGAATAAGCAGAAAAGTATTAACAAATAGCCACTTCTAAGGAAACATGATGAGTCTCAATTGAATCTTTTACATGTATAAGAGTACTCAAGTAGTCTTCCGTTATCTGTATATGCCATGAACGTGGCTATGCAAATCCATATTACATACTTACCTATTATGAATGTATTCAAATAGGCCTATGTTACGTTTTTGAAAATCAACTTTCATGCTCATTCAATCCTTTCCACGAGTGTTGGGATATTAAAATTGCTCTTATCATAACATATCAATAGCATACCAGTAACAAATGACAATGCAAATTGATGTATATCAATACTAATTACCTCAATACCCAAACATAACGTAGACACGTTACGAGAGGCATTCGATACCAAACCTTCATTTTTGGAGGCTTTCGTTCTTGCTTCCACCTTTCCTTTCTTTTGATAATACCAACCTTACCCTCTAGAAATTGATTTCTTTCCAAATGTGAGCTTTTCTTTCTAGGAAGCTCACTTTCCCTTTTTGATGCCCGTTTTCCCTTTCTGGGCGTCCACCGTCCTTTTCAGGTGTCAACTTGTCTTTTTGATACTTGTATCTTTTCAAAAGGCAAGCTTTCAACATACTTTTTGTCATAAATCTTTTAAGAAAACGAAATCCTGTTTTTCCAGTACTAAGGGTAAAATCGTCATTTTTCCAAATTTTGTCAAAACTCAAAACTTTCAGAACGGAAAGCATTCTTTCATCATTTTAAAGCTTCCATAAAATTTTGGTACCAAAACAAACTCGTTTAGTGCCTTTTTCCTTCAAAACCCCCAAAATTTGCCAAAATGGCCACTTTCCTAAAAGGGTAAGAATTTTAAAAGAAAATTTTGGGTGTCTACACTCTCCCATATCATCATTATTATAGTAAGATGTGCAAAGCATTTCCAACTTCATGTTAAGCTTTCTTCAAAGAGAATCAACTGTTAGTGGTTGTATTGAGTCACCTCTTTTGAAAAGAGCGTTGACCATGCAAATGTTGCAATGCATACCCATTTGTAATAGGGTCGGTACCTATTGTTTCAATAAAATTCACTTTCTTTTATGATCAAATCAACTGCATGTTGTGGCATGCTTTTCTTTAGATTTCACACATACATACATTGTCAAACTCGCACCAAGCACTGCCATCATGACATGATCTACAATTGTGCCATGTGAACCCATCATGCACAAGTGGTAATCCAAAATGACCAACAAGAATAATAAATACAATAAGGGGTCAACCACCAACATCCCCAAACTACATCTATACCATCAAAGTCCAAGTTAGTTCTCAACTTGGATGTATTATCTTGAAGTGGTAACTCCAATAGAGCAATTATTTAGTGCTACATGTTCTGGAAGTATTAGCCTCAAGATATACCCTAAAATAATAGGGAGAACACCAACTTGTTGTTCCATAGGAAAGTTATACATACCTTGATATATTAAAAGCACGTATATTTTAGAAACATTTCATATTTAGTTCAATCTTCAAAACCAATACAAAAACATGTCTATGCTTTCAAACCAACACACACTCTTGCACACATTACTAATTATGAGATTTATAGCTCATATTGTGTATATGCCCCAAGACTACAAGAGTCGTCTAGTCCTCCTTCAAGCAACCTTGGTCATCCCATCCACGGCAGTCAAGCTATGCAAACTTTCATGGCACCATGCCTCAAAACATATTGTAATCTTCCCCCGGTTGGTATGTCCATAGGGCATGCAAGTCTATGGAGTCAAGAGACCTATTGTTACCCAGATCTTCAAAATCTAGACCAAATTTGAAGACTTAAAGATCTAATTTACGAAAGTCATGTATGCTTGGGGTTTGCTAAATAGGGTTGGAGCATCATCTTCATTGATCATTCAAACAACACCCAAGGGATTCCCAACCCCATTTACCTATATGTGACTTTCGTAGGAAATGTAACCTCTGGCTAGTGGAGGGTTCTCTTGTGAAGGGTTTGAGTACAATTCGAGAACAATCGATAAGTATGACAAATGGTAGTCTATGTTGGTCTTTTACTCTTTTTGATAAGGAGTCAAAAGAGTTTGTTCACGTTTTCACTAGCAAGACTGCATTTGGATTGTGTGTAGAATCATTGTCTTGCTGCCATCCATACACATGATTGTTCTTGACATTAGAGAAAAGGAGGAAGATGACAACGACATCTCATTATTTTGTGTATGACTAGTAGGTAAATTTTTTCTTTCGCTCTTTCATCCTAATCATTATCTACCTGACTAACCCTTTAGTTTTTACGTCAGATAGGTGGTTTCATCTCCTAAGGTAAACCTCTTTGGGGTCACACTTCTCGAGGTGGCTCCCTTAATATTCCCTCGATACCAGTTGTAGAGAGAAAATTGATTTGGTTGGTGATCAATTGGTTAAGGTGCATGTTGGAGTGGCTTTTGGTTTGGAGACAAAAGCTCTCATGAAGTTATCTAATTAATGTTGATACCTTTGAGGCCTCTATGGAACTCAAGCCAAACATTTTTCAGGGAGGACGCTCACAGTGATGCAGAGCCCTCTTCAGTGGATGTGTCTAGTGAACTTTTAAACCATGCTCCTACTAGTAAAGTTTCATCACCCTTGGTAATAGAGCCTAAGGCAAATGATTCGCTAGCTGCCATAGAAATATCAAGTTCCATCTGGATTTTGACATATCCAAGAAGCTACTTCTATTGGAACGTAGTCCTTTGAGAAAAAGCTTTGCCTTCAAAGGGAGCAATCACATCCCCTCTCAAACAGAGTGTAGAATATGGCAGGAATACCATCACTTATTTTCCCTATGTTGTAGGAGTCGAGGGCATTTTCTGACGAGATTCCTCTCCTCTCATGGCAGATCCAATCGAGGAACCCTTCTTGCCTTCCTTCTCCTCCACCACAATACGCATTAATTGAGGTTAGATAAGGTCCTCGATGCCAATGTATGCAGGCACTTTTGTGGTCTTTGTTACCATCGATGATGAAGTCGTAGTCGTGGCTGCAAACACCATCAAGGTCTCGCCTTCTAGCAAGTATATCAGCAAGGGTCCCAAAAAGGGACTGAGTCTTCGAGTAACCCTTTTCTCCTCTCTTGAGTGTCTGGCACACGACCCAAGCATACCACCTCAACTCGACAAGTCATTCATGACTTGATCAAGATTACTAGTCCATAACTAACGAGAATATCCATGAACCACGAATGGCTAAAAGACATTTGGTCATAGCTAGACTGTCTTATAATGCTTCAATCTGAAGTGGAAGTATACCTTACAAAGCTCCAACTCCTAGTTACCAATTTGCAAGAAGTGAATATCCAGTGTCGTCGATCTCGCAAGTGGATGGAAACAGTTGGATGCAAATCTTTCGATGCATACAAGGTGATAACCCATCTTGCGGCTCTAAATGAAGAATAAGCATCTCTCTACCAGGAACAAGTAGCAACCTAGACTATGTATTAGGGAGAGTTCATGAAGCTCAAAAACCTCGAAAAGGCTACTCGGTGTCCACCTCGAGTGATCTGGTACTAAAATATCTCCTACCTATGTTTCGAAATCATAAGATACTCGAAAAAGAGTATGAGGAGTGTTGGATGACCATCATCAATGACGAGCTCACCTAGTTAGGTCCTTTATCATCCTTTAAGAGTGGCTTTTCTTCTAGTTTGATGATCAACCTCGGATAGTCCTATTCTTTCATCTTTTGATTCTTTTTGGGTTCATCAAATAAATTATCATTCTCAACCAAAGGGTAATATTCATTCAAGTATTTACTATTGATGATCCTCAAATATTCTTTTGATTTAAACTACACTAGTTTGTAGACCCCTCCTAGAACAACTCGACATGATAATAAGGCTCATCTCAATTGGGAGACCATTTACTAGATTGTGGATCATTTGTAATTGTCAACAAGATCACTTTCCATACCAATTGTTTAGGCCAAACATGCTTATTGCATTTAAGCCACCTAATAATACTTATCAGTCAATCCATCAACCAATTTTCATTAGCTGAGATGAGTTCCATTATCATGGATTGTTGGTAATCATAGGGTTGTAGGTTATTTTGATTAGCCATGTGCAAAGACCTAACATTAATCTCCATTAGCAATACAACATTTTGTCCATAAGTCACATCGAATAGGGTCAAATTTGTTGCTGAGGTCTTAGCATTCCAATAGGCCAGCAAGATCTTGGGTAGAAGTTCCTTCTATCTTTGGGATTATTCTTAAGGGACTTCTTAATTAGGTCAACAATAATCTTATTGGTGGCTTTAACATGCCCATTGTCTTTGGTATGGTATGGCATCAAGTGTATTAACTTGATACTAAATCCTTCAACAAAGGTCATTTACCTTCTCTCCTATAAAATTGTCTCTTTATTTGTAGAGAATGTTGAATCAGAATATGATGTAATCATTAATAAATTTAATCACATTCTTATTTGTAACTGCCTTCATAGGTAAAGCTTCAACCTGTTTGGGTAAAATAGTTAGTTGGTGGTCACTATTATGAATACATGGGCCTTAGAGGATTTATGATGAATCTTCTTGATTAAATCCATGACCCATCCTCAAAAGGACCACAATCTGATTATTAGGTGAAGTCCCAGAGATGTAACCTTCTGTAAAGGTGCATGATGTTGACACTGTTGATATCTCTTTGCATAATCAACATAATCGCATGGTTTGCCAGTAATATATATGTCGGTATATTAACCACTTTATCCTAGGTCTAGGCCAATGAGTATCATAGAGATCTCGTGAACCTGAACCATAATTATTCATATCTCTATCAAGCTCAAGCATTGTCGGATTGTAACATAAGAGCCTTGGAATGGTTGATCCATATATCAAATTAGTTCAATACTCCAATTGTCAGGGAGTATTTCACCTTGTTCCTCTTCTACTATTATCGCCACTGACAGTTGGACCACGTCCATTGGCTTATGACTCGAAGAAAATTTAGCCAAACTATTTACAATCTCAGTATCTACTCTTGTAATATACAACTTTACTTCATCATATACATTCCAATTAACTCCTTTGCATTAGAGAATAATGGGATTCATAGTGTACTAATCACTTAAATAAAAGATAGGGTGCTCAGTACTATCATCATTATCTTGTGCCAACAAAGCGCCGATGGAGTCATTCGCCATGGCTATGTAAAATTTTATTAGTTTTCCAACTACATGATACTAAAACTGAAAGCTTCACAAGGTACTCCTCGATTTTCTCGATGGCTTGTTGTTATTCTATTACCCATATAAATTCTTTGCCATCCTTCAACTTGAACAATGCCATAAGAAGTGTCATTTTTCCTTCAACATTAGTGATGAAATTTCACAAGTAATTGACTTGCTAAATACAACTTTTGAGTTCCTCCTTAGTTCTAGGTGGTCTTGCCTCGATGACGGCTTTGATCTTGTTTGCATCGACTTCAATTTCCTTGTTGTATACTAGGAGACCTAGAGAAAGTTTTGCTGTCACATTAAAAGTATACTTATTAGAGTTCATCTTCAAATTATGCTTTTGCATGTACTAGAAATCTTACTCAAGGTCAAGCAAGTACAAAACAAAATTTGGTGACTTTACTACTATTCATCAATGTATACTTTCATGCTTTTTCTAATTAGGTCATGGAAAATACAATTCAAAACTCGTTGATATCATGCACCAATATTCTTTAGGCCAAATGGTATCCCTATTCACACATAAATTCTCAATAACCCTAGGCATTGTAATGACATTTTATGCATAGGGTTTATCTTGATCTTATTATATACTGAGGTGGTGTCCATGAAAGATAGAATTCCATGGGTAGTTGTATCAATCACCATATCGGTCATAGGCATCACATATTGATTCTTTGTTATGACCTAATTAAGGTTCCTATAATCTGGATACACTCTAAGTTTCTGGTTCTTTTTGTCGATCTCGACAATGTTGGATAACCAATCAAATATCAAGTTGTCCATACAAACCTAGCATGAAGGAGGCATTGAATCTCTTGTTTAATAGTCAGCATCATCTCTGGTTTTAACCTTCTATTTGCTATCTATGGGCCTCACGCAAAAGTTTAGGGGAATATTGAATTCATCTAAGTCCAGGATAAACAAGGCATCTCCTAATATTCTCAGGTGAAGCGGTCTTTATATTGATGTCGCAACTCAAATAATTGTAGCCGACCTTTTAAGAAAATAGCACTTACTCTTATCGCCCTCACTACTTCTTCTGCTCCTAAACTCACCTCTATCAATGGATCAACAAGGATAAAACTTAGGTCTTCTCTTTGATGAGGGCAGTTGAACTCTTTCATGCCTCAACCTAGTAGTGATATTAGTTGGGTGGGACCGGAGCACCACCTGATTGGTTGCTTTGATCCTTTGCTTGTTGGCAGACCTTGAATGTCTCAAGGCAGTCAATAATTACTCAAACATGGTCATCCATAGTAACTTTCAAAGTGGGTCATAGATCTCCATGATAAAATGTAAAGCCTTAGCCAAACAATTGATAAGAACCACACAATCCCCAAGTCCTCGAGTATGATAGTCAAATACTGTTGGCAAGTTGATTCCACCAACAAGAACTGTCAACCCTAGATCATCCGAAAGAAATCTTCGTCCTCATTTCTCTTCAAAATCTGTAGGGGCAAAACTTGTTACTAGAAATGTAATTAGACATTCCAACAAGTAAAACATATTGGTCATGAAGTTCTCTTTGGATATGTAACTACCGTCTAAGATGTAGCCACTTCTCGAAGTGGCCTATGATGACACTTGTGGCAGGACATGTTGAGGGTGGCAGTGGACTTCTCTATTGAGTCTACCAACTTGGTGGATATCAATTGGGTCACATGCTTCAATTTGAGCTTTACCTATAATCCACAATAGGATCTTTTGATCGCAACTATCCTACCCCACTGGCAGTCAACATGTCTGTTGATTCTTCTCTATGGCCTAGATTTCCTTGGGGTGGTGAGTTGGAAGGTTCTAATGCTAGGACCGCCATCTTGAATACCCAGAATCTTTGGTTCAATAACCCTTGGATTCTAATTGTCAGAACCTTATTTAGTATTTCTTGTTATAAATGCTTCTAAGCCCGCTCTCTAGAGGAGAGTGGTTGTTTCGACCCATTGACTACTTCCTTCTTGACTGGGGTTGATCAAGGTTTGCAAATGATTTTTCCATTGACTACCTCATTCCATTTGTTAGCCTCCTTTGGAAGAAAATACAAGTGTCCCTTCGACTTAGCAAGTGCATCACCTAAAGCATGCATTTGCTCGTTGCAAGACTCCTTGGGTGAATAGTGTGGTGTAAAAATAAATTATCTATAACACCTTCGAGGTTGGATCAAGAGGAATTTGACTTTTATTGTTTGTCTCATTTATGTCATTGCGGGTAATCATGCTCTAACTCCTCATCCGAACTTGGAAGAATTCGAGCTTGAACAACCCAATCTCTCCTATAATGAGGAGACTGTTTTGCTTCCTCGAGGAATGTCTCAAGTTCTACCACAAACTTCTATTAGACCCTTTTTCTTTGAACGGGTCTCTTCTTCGTCCGTGCGATGTCACTTCAGAAGTAGACTTTCCACCACCAATCGTGCCTACTATTAGCTTGGGGTCTAACCATGCGACCTCAAATTGGGGTTGTGGTGCCACTTGAAATATTAGAAGTGGTTATTTCATCCCGAATGAACACTTCGATCATCCGACAAAGAGATCGTCACTTATGATTTGGAGGTGGGTCAGGCCTAAGTCGACTAGTATATAACATCATCTGCTTGGGGTTATCTAAGGTGAAACTATCTCTCATGGGATACAGTCGAGACCTTTGCTAGGATGTTCCCCCATGATTCGTTTGCTACTTAACATGAGTATTGGTGTATCCTTTGCAACTTTTTAAGGTGTGACCCGAGGTTGTTGAGGGTGACGTGACTCTTTCTATTGGGACAAATAGAGAGGTTTGAGTGCGTCCCACTCATCCTTGGTCAATGACTCCCATTTTACTGGCATCGTCTGTCTCCTTAGATGCTCCATACATTTGCAAGCTGACTCTACATTACGGCCAACAAGTACATGGCCTCATCTATGGATTGCGAGCTCCTAGTTACCACCACTCGAGACAATATAGAATAGTGGTAGGATGGAACCATCCTCTATCGTAGTTGTGGAAACAATTGATAATGGGTTTGTGTTGGTGACGAGTTGCTTATCTGTGAGCTTTAATTGGCAGAATTTGATACACTGATTAATGTTATGGGTATTAATGTTTTGCTACTTACAATACTTCGGCATCTTCTTCAGTTCCTGTTAGGAAGTCATTAAATGCTCTTCAGGAGTCAAATTTGTCAATTCCTCAATAACAAGCCAAGGATCTGATCGGCTTTGAAAATATCAAAGAGTCACTCCTTTATATCAACCTTCCTCTCCCTGTTTTTCAGAAGTTGTAGAGCAATACACATTTAAGGGGTAGCTTGTGTCAACTCGTTGTCATGACTTAAGTCGAATCTAGATTGCCATCATATGTTCACATCATCTCCTTGATATATGAGATGACAGTGTCCTACTGAAACATCTTTTGTTCCTCTCGCTTGGTAGCGGAAAGACTATGAGTTTTTTATATATGATCCACTTCGACTACCTAATTCGCCAATTGCAAAAGGATCAAGCAAAAGTGACCCTCCAAGCCCTTATTAATCTCAAACCGTAAACAATTCTTAGCCAGAGCGACGTACTAAGCTTCAGTGAACTATATTTGGTAGTAACTGATCATTTCTTGGAAACTCTTGTGGAAAGCCTCAATAGTTTCATCAACCTTATGTCAAAGATTCATGAAGTTGGGAATGATAGGTTGAGGTTAAACCTTTTTGTAACATTTGAGAAAGGCCTTTTGCATTTCCTCCGAAGTTTATAATCGAGTCGGTCTTTAGGGATATGCACCAAGCATAAGTTTGTCTAGTCATTGATTACAAAAAGAGCATGAGTTTATGAAACTCACTGTAACCGAGCTCACTGCACTCTAGGGTAAAGCAATCTAGATACTTGCTAGGATTCTTGCCTACCTCAAGAAGGTGGCCTTATAATCCCTCGAGATAAGGACAAGTCTCCACCCATTGAGGGTGGAGCCTTAATCGACTTAACATCAGGGGCTTGACCAAGTTGATAACTCCATGATGGTTCAAAGGCACATCATCACAATCCAAGGGTGGGTGAACTATTGGGTGACCAACCGGTGTGTATTGTCGGTTAGTGGTTAGAACTACCCCAAATGAGCTATGGGAGTGTGTACATTAGCATCAGCTATGCACCATAGTCCATACGCAACGACGATGCAGGAAAACATGCACCCTATGAAGTTGGGTATCAGTGGTGTCATCAATGGTTGAGGAGCCTGGTATGACACCCTAGTGTACTAATCGGGCATGGAGTCCTCCCGAGGTCAGGAACAATTTCTCTATAGAGAGCGGTGATGAAAACGATGGTGTAGGAAACACTTGACCAGTCTAAGCCACCAGGTATGTCAGTCTTAATATGATGTTGACGTGTCCATACTGAAGATCCGGTCGACGGGTTATAGAGGACTCAGGAATGGCAACACTTCCCATGTATGTGCCAAATATAGGCCACGAGCAGGCATGAGCTTGAGCGGCCTCCTCAACATGTTGTTTTTGATTATCGGCTAGTGATTCTTTTTCGCTTAAGGTGGCTGCTGATTCAAAATCATTGTACACATGGTTTGAATACCGCTTAATTATTGAGTCGGATGGAAATTGGACGGAGTGTTCTCACACTACAACTTGGATCCCATGAGAAGTTGAGCCTACTCAGATGGATTGTCTTATGCAAGCACACATGAACTCTGAACTAGTGAACCATGTTCAAAGTCAGCACTAGAAAAAACCATCGGGTACACGCTTAATTATTGTCTGTATACACCACATAGTATCAAAAGAGGCGTGTCGACACTAGAATTCAATCCACATATAGTATTTCTAATGTGATAAAGATCAAGAGTTTAATTCAAAAGGAAATCCAACTTTCAATATTTAGATAAAAGATATTTCAAGAGCTTAATTGAAAAAGGATTCTATCATTTGAAAATCATGCTATCTCAAGACAACTAGAGTCTTTATTTTATTGGTTTTCTTATTCTATAGGAGTATACGCATATCAAATGTGATCGAGTATATAAATAAACTTCAACTCTTGTAATTGATACATGCTTGATTAATGGATTGATTTTCAACCCTATTAGTTTCTCGGCCTTTGGCCATTGCACACTTTTCCAAGTAGTTTGTGTCCCATTTTGTAAGTTTTTCTTGAATCCTTTTGCTTCTTTTAACCACAAACGTAACTGAAACCTGTAATTATGAACCCTAACCACAACCAAGTGAAACCCAATTCACGTTTCATGGTTTCCAGCAAACTAGAATTAATCATGATCCCTGTATACTTGAAACCAACTCTCTACCGCATGAAGGATGCAACCTAGTTTGGCAGGCATCCATATATATGCCAATCTTGCATTAATATGCTTTTTCACAATGATGTACTTACGAAATTGGTTTTGCAGTTAGCACCAAAAATTGTATCAAGGCAAAAGTCTCTAGAAGGGAATTCGAGGGACCTCAAAATGATATAATTAATATCAGGGTAGGCTAGGACATTACCCTCATCAGATCATTATCAATCCTAAAGTGATCAGAAGTGTGTGACCAGGAAATAAAAGCAAAAGAATGAAGCAAAAATCTATATAAGACAAGCAAGCTCCTCTAGAATCACCTTAACCACCCCCATAGATGTAGGTGAGAAGAGCATCAATAGATCAGTCAAGTATCATCATCAAGTTATTTAGAGATTTGTTCCCTTACTGAAGCTTAGGTTTTCTCCTCTCAGTTTCAAGTTCCTTGTAATAGACTCTTCTTACTCGTATTGACTTTTCTTCTTTTCCTTTCAGTAATATCTTGCTCCTAGCATCACAAGTGTGGTTCTCACCCCTCAAGATCCACTTTACTCACGCTACCATTCTTTTGTTTTTTTAGGATAAATATCTTGACATTTAGCAAGGATTCCCAAAGAATCTGCAACCGCCTGAGCCACATAGAAATTCTTTGAGAATGGATGGCAACATTATCTACCATGCCCCGCATCTTATTCAGCTGAAATAATGGGATCGTTGAGGTGAGTCATTTTGTTTCTGATGACAACATCTTTGGCATGCCCAATGGGATGTATCTTTTAACATCCCATTGGATACAATCGATTTGTGTCTATAGTTGTATGGCAACCCGATCTGGTTGAGAATACTTAATGACATCTCGTAACATTAATCCTTTGGGGCATGAATATGGAAAGTAGTCAAGCCTCAATATAAGATGACCAAATTGGACAATTATTGGTTGAAAGACCAGGCAACTAATGGAATGCCGATTTGGTCAAGAATGCCAATATGGTAGCCAACATTGAGGAAATTTATCAGAATTGTACTGCCTCCTAAATCAGCTGCCACTGATTGTCCCAATCTCCATTACGGCCATGCGAACATCACCCCAAGGTCATCCAATATGATGTAAAGTATAGATCATCTATCAACTCCATATTTTGCTTCATCAGTTGTATCATTAGGACCATCATGGAAGACACCATATGAAACTCCTCTTTAGGCCATTGGGCTGCAGTCCACAATCACTAAATCAGTGACAGGAGGAGTTTCATTGTGGGAGCATTTGTACTCTAGAATGATTCTAGACATTATATGGACATGCCAATTGGTATCCTAAGGGTCACTTGTTAGGCTCCAACAATGCAGACAGTCCCACTTGTTCCATAGCAGTTTCAAGTCCATCCATTCCACCTGTAGATATCACTGTATCCTCCAATTGATGCCAATCGATAGACTGACGAATCAGCCAATCCCTTGAGTCCATCAAAATGAGTCAATTCCTCTCACTCCACTAATTCAACCTCAAGTAGTAAATATGCAGAATTATCCATCACCTATCAACCTTGAAGGTGAGCCCTTAACAAATAAGGCATGATTGAACTATTGTGTAATGCTTTTGGAGTGAAGCTTTAGGCATTGGATGCCGAGGTGGAATGAAGACATATATCTTTAATTGGTCAACGGGATTTCTCCCATCCCAATGGACTTCAATATCAAATTGACAACCTTCTCAAGATTGAATAGAAAGAATCCGAGTGAGCATCTCACCATTTTTATCTTGGAGTGTTGGGAGCTCAAAGAGAGTGAGTACCACAATACAGCTAGCAACTTCACACTATAATTAGTAAGTTAGAAGCAGAATAGTGTTATCCAAATCTTGAAATCTTCCTATGAGATAGTTAATACTACAATACATTCTAGTATACAATGAGTAACCAAGGTGAACAAGGCTAGATGCTTGCCTAAGGGTGAATCCTTGTACTATTAAACAGTTACCTCGCTTAGCTTCACTATAGTTGCTTCCTTCGCTTTGACTTCTTACTTACCTAGAATTTCATTTGCTTTCCTTTGCTTAGCAGTGCATGACAAACAGGCCACTGCTCCATGGTCTTACGAAGATAGGTAGCTCCCACATTGGGCTTACATTAATTATATAGGCTTACCCCTTAAGGTGGCATGCTAAACAAGCCTGACTATTACTTAATCTTATAATAACTACAGTTAGTCTTGTGAATCCTCCTTAACAAGCAAGGCATATACTTAGGAAAGGCCCTTTTGAGGAGATATAGTAAGACAATGCATTAACCCACTCCCAATGATCCTATGAATCTTTGACAAAAGGTTAACAAAACAATGGAGGCTTTATTCGAGTAGTTCCATGACATGATAACAAGTTGTCGGATGTAATTTACTATGCACCTGGCTAACTGAGTCACCGAGGTCGAACATATCTTGAGTGCAACAGAGGCCCTCAATATAAAACTAGATGGAGCTCTGAAAAGCCTCAAAAATTGTGTATGATATGTCTTATATAGAGGAAATCATGCAGGACTTTGATGCCAAGAATGGCTTCGAACATAACGGTTGTCGAGCTTATGGATGGGTCATCCTATGCTTTGTGTAGCCTTGAGGTCTCTCAAAGGAAAGGAGAATGTTGCGAACAACAAATGTCCATTTCTATTCTATGTCATATCTTCGATATACTTCTTAGAGATTGCCGGATAAAGTTTTTGGAAGGGCATTTTATCCTACTTGAGAAGAGATAAAAAAATAGTATTACAAGAGGCACAATATAGAGAAGCACAACCCAAACTAGTACACCAAGTTCCACAACATAATATAGACAACCACTAAAGATGAATGACTAAAATTGGCCAATAAGGAGTTGAGCACAGAAGCCAATCTATTTTCACTTGTTTCCATGGCACTCATCACTGATGGCCTCACTATGTAATATAGTCTCTGCCAATCCTTCTGAACCCCAAGTGGTGGGCCACTCAAAGAAGCCATCCTGTCATTCCAGTACCAGACGGGTTTGGAGGCCCAAAAGACTGCAAGAACTACACATACCAAGTGGCTAGCCTCATAGCCCATGCTACCAAGAGATGAGAAGGAAGTCCCATGAACAAAATGTGATTGGTCGAAGAAGAAATGAGCTATCTAACTATCAAATAGTTGATGTACTCTGCCCTATAGGTGTGCCACTTCACTAGCATGTGTGCTTAAAAGGGCCTCACTGGATCAATGGAATTTGTTGATGATGACTGAATTGATGAAAACCTTCATGTGACATGGGTGGCTCCACAACATCCAATCAATGAATACATCCATAGAATTCATCCATGTAGTTTCTCCAGCAATAAGATTGTTATCTACTTTGTGATAAAAAGGAGAAATAATAGCAACATTATTGTTATAACTTTCAGAATTTATAGTAAACTCCAATCAAGTGCCAACATTGATGAGCACATACCTGACCAGCCACCATCGAGTCTAACTACCTAGACATATAGCAAGATGAACGGTTGGATGACCCTTGTGAGATACAATCATGACTAACTCATTTTATATATAAGTAGAAAATTATTAGATACAATCATGACTAACTCATTTTGTGCAAATATAAATGCACTATCTAAATTGGCGGACATGCTACAAACAACAAAAAGTTGTGATCAAATGACTTCAAGGGGAGAGGTGTCACTGCCAAGCAATTGGAAGCTGGTTATCTATGCAGAGAGACTTGTTCTTTCATATGTTAAACAAACCATTATTCATTGCTTTTATCAAATGGTGCATCTAAATACTAATAACTTCCACATGCCATCATGTAAGATGAGTGTCACTTTGCACGATGTCCATTAGATTCTTAGCCTTCATATGGATAGACTCTAATAACTTTCACACGAGTAATTGGAACACGAATAAGATAGATATTATAGTTGAATTGATGAGTATAAACTACATTTGGATAGATACCCTCAAGACAAGCTTAGGGGTAGGATGTCGGTTTCAAGCATGCATTTGTTGGTTGACAATGTATGAGGGTTAATAAAGTATTTTGAGGGTATAAATATATTAGGTTATTTGTACATGCAGTTGGAAAAGTTTTTCTCACACAGACGTACCAGCTTAGTAGCCACAATGTATATGTCGGATAATAATTTATAGTGTGTTTATGTTAATAATAATTTCAGTCATGTTTATGTTAGCGTAACAATAACTTTTTCATAATTCACTCATGACTAAATACTTTATGTATTGTACGCATGGATTTACGAGTACTTTCTGACCTTTAGAGTGGATTTACGAGTACTTTCTGACCTTTAGAGTGGGTCAACAACCAAGATGAGTTATCAGGCAGTCTCGAGCAGCCAAATAGATTGATAATGTTCTCATAGAGATCATCCTATTGATCATCTCACTATATATCATGGGCAGTTAGACTCGATGATGGTAGGTCAAGTATTGCTGGAAATAATTGTAGAATTATTTGCATAAGAAACAAATATGCAATAATTATAAACATTCCCCAATTAATAACTACCCATATCTAAAGTAAGCCATAAACAAACCGTACGAAAAATACAAGCAACTAGGAATCAGAAAAGAAAACTTATCTGTGTGAGTCACCCTTGCAGACTTGCCTTAGAGAAATCAGTACCCTACTACAAAGTATGTAAGGTACCTTCACTTTTCTCTCAAGATAAATACACACAACTCAAAGCAATGTACCTTACTTTGAGTCGACCTCGACCATCCCTCAATTACCTTTGATCGTAAAAGAAAGATGGCAGCAAGCAATCACTACAGGCAAGAAGACATCATGGCTAGAGGGAGACGTTGAAACCAAAAATGGAGGAGAGAGTGTTTTATCGCATAAGTCCAAATTAGGGAGCCCTAATCCCTTATTTATAGGTTACTTGATGGATTATGGATCATATCCAAATGACACACCTCTCAATCTCATAATTGTTCCCGCGTAAACAATTATGACCGTTAGATCAAAAGTTTTCTATGTAAAAAAATATACCGAAGATAATTCTCAATTCTCAAACCCAAGCCCAAGCCCGACCCAGTGTGTGCGCACACATGTGTGATCTAACATATCCTCTCTAAGCCTTTTGAACTAAGGTTCACGAGTTACCAACTATATAAAAGGACATGTGGGTTTGTCTAATTATTCAATATGAGACTAAACTTTGTCTCCTCTTGGTCTTCACATTCACAAATCCCTCACATGTGACTTTTATAGTGTAAGACTTTCATATATATTAATAATACATCAATTGAATATTTAAGGATGCTAAACATGAATTAAATGTTATTAATGCATATGAATTTAATTAACTTAACACTAATTAATATTAAGTCTAACAATCTCCACAAAGTCGTGAAGTGTAAAGTGTCCTACCAAACCAACCATCATATTATGCTTTCAGTAATTGTACCTTTCGGTTTGAATTGTTACTTAAGTTATTAAATATTATCCTTACAAAAACTAGGTGAACATATGTCTTGAACCTGAATCTTAGGTGTAATGGTGTCTATTAAAAACAACATAATAAAAGGCTATGGTGTGATCTTTAGGGGTGATGTATTAATGGTCATGCATCCATATTGTGTATTATAATTGACTTTAGTGAACAACCCAATCTCCCTATTGTGGCCTCACAATGTTAATAAATTAGTTGTGTATCTCCAAGGATGTATTGTTAGTATCCTATCCTACGACTAGGTCTCATTTAGAGAACAATCTCTTACTAATTTTGGAGTCATGACACTTTAAGTTTATAGGGGATAACACAAATACTGATAGTGTCTCATAATACAAAGTATCATCTTATTCACCCAACAGTTTATTACTACCAAATTAAACCTATTTCATGAGATCTCTACTTAGTTATGTTGGGTTGCCACTACTTATAAATAAATCATGGATTTCAATCTCATTCACAACCCAGATTTCTCAATTAAAGCTACTCATAGATCCTTAGTCAAAGGATATGTTGACTAAGTAGAGATGTTTATAACATATTGGGCTCTTGTGACAATCTATGACTAGCCATGACTGAAGTCATGTTCTACCTTTTGTGTAGGTGATAACATGACTTAAGTGACTTACAATCATGACCCAATCAAACACAAGAGCACTTACAGACTTTAGTCTGTCTTCGATGTGTCTCCGTTGCTTTTGGTTATACTTAAAACTATTGATCTATCACAGTGTACACAAATTACAAGAAGCAACTTCTTTACCATAGGTAAACCAGAGTAAGTCACTTAAGTCATTCAACTTTCAATCTAGTCTCATCCAAAACACATAATTTTGTCTCAAAAGGTAGAACGAAACCAAATAGTTTGTTTCTTGAATTTTCAGGTGACAATGCTACCACCTACACAAAACACATATCCAATGACCCTATTACTCCTACAATTCTTTGTTATCCAGCTAGCATCACTAAATCCTTTAAGAACAGAAGGATGTTTATCATAATACAACCCAAGGTAAATCATTCTCTTAGCATAGCGAAGTACTCTATGTAAAGCTTTTTAATGGGTTTTATCTGGACAACTAGTGTATCTACTCAACATACACACAGCAAAAGCAATATCTAGTCATGTACAGTTGGTTAGATACATCAAACTACTGATAATTTCAGAGTATCATAGTTGAGATACAGAAATATCACTTTCATTCTTATACAAAGCCTTAGATAAATGATATGAGGTATTAACAAGTTTATATTTTGTATATCCAAATCTTTCTAAAACTTTCATTAGTAGACCTAGTGATTTTAAGCCCTAAAATCGTGTCAGTCACTCTCATATCTTTCATCTCAAACTCACTACATAAGAATGACTTAGTCTCATTTACTATTCTCATATCTAAATCAAACAATAATATATCATCTACATACATGCAAAGAATGATAAATGCATTACTAATTGACTTACACTAGATACACTTACAAAATCATTAAAAATAAAGTCAAAAGATAATATCACACAATCAAACTTTTATGCCATTGTTTATGACCTTATTTCAAACCATATAATGATTTAACAAGTTTATACACCTTAGACTCATTTTCACGAGCCACAAATCCCCTTAGTTGATATATATAAATTTCCTTATTGAGGTCACCATACAGGAAAACAATCTTTACATCCATCTGAGGATTGTGAGGTCATATACGAATGTCAGTGGTATAAGCACTTGAATAGTGGTTATTCGAAAAACTGGAGAATAGGTATTGAAATAATCTAACCATTCTTTTTTTGTGTATCCCTTGACAACTAACGTAGCCTTTTACTTGTTGATTATTCCATCTATATTAAGTTTCTTCTTAAAAATCTACTTACAACCCCAATCATAGGCAAATCCATAAATTCCCAAGTATCGTCAGAGAGAATTTACTGGATTTCATCGTTAATAGCTTTCTTTTAAAACTTAACCTTGGGTAAGGTTATAGCTTGTTGAAAGGTGATCGGATCATCCTCAACATTAAAAGTAACAAAGTCACTTCTAAAGTCTTTTGATATCCTATGTCATTTATTTCTTCTTGGTTCAGTTATTTTCTTAGAGTCATTTGATTTGGAAACAACACAATTAGGGTCATTCCTAATATTTGTCATCTTTTCTGTATGATTAGAAATGAAAACCAGTGGTAGGATCAGGAATCTGTACGCATTTATGGAACATATAAAATCTAGTATCACGGAGCTCAACTATTGTGTTGACATTTATGGCAGAAACATAAGATCCAAATACCAAGAATCTATACGCATAACTCATCTCATAGAACCTTGAAATACAACATCCACTATTTTAGGCCATAATTTCTTTCTCTCGTATTCTAGGATAAGTATTTTCACATAACATGCCCACACTTTGAGATATTTAAGATTGTTCTTTTGATACTTCCAAAGCTCAAAATAATTATTTTTTTATGCTTATGAGAAACTCTACTCAGAATATGAAACTATTGTGTTGACATTTATGATTATTATATTAAAATTCATACAAGAATCAATAATTGGTTCTACATGAATTTTAAACATATATACATCACACAACAGCCCTTCTCAAAAAAACACCTTGTACTAAATCGTGTAATTACAATTGTATTATATTTACAATCTAACCTTATCATCTCTCTAATTAAAACAGGACCATTGAGGATATTCCGGCAAATCGTTTGAATATATCTAATTCCTTGAAGAGTAAGAACCCTTCTTGAAAGAAACTTCAATTTTACATGTCCTTCACCCTTGACTTAAGCAGTCAAATGATCACTTAACATCAAAGTTCTGCCACAAATGACCTAGTAAGACACAAATAAAGACTGATCAATACAAATGTGGACATTAGTCCCCAGTGTTTACAACCTATTACTATGGCTCATCAATAGAAAGGAGATTGGGTTTAAGATATAGATATCCATCACTAATAGGCACATTGGTCACTATGTTGATCATAACTCATTCAACGGCCGCAGGTTTCTTGGCTTTCTTTGAGGTACAGTCCCTCTTCCATTGTCCACAAACAACCATAAAGTCATTATGATTTGTTCTTGATTTTTTTTGGATTTTGACCTTTAGTTTATATTTTGTATGTTTTCTCTTAGGATCATTAGGTTGTTTTCTTCTAACGGTTAGGTTTACTCTAGGAGTGGTGTCTACATGCATAACAGGTTACTGACTTCTATATTATTCCTCTATTGTTATATCTACTATGATGTCACCAAGGATCATCTTACCTTTCTTATGCTTGAGATATAGGCCAAAATACTACCAAGATTTAAGAAATTTCTCAATAATAGATATAATAGTAAACTTGTTAGAAAGCTCCATCTAAGCTTTCTTCATACCATGGCATAAAAACTGAAACTTGTAATCTTGTTCGATCACAAATTTCTCCTCTACCATTTAATACTTAAGGAATTTGGCTACAAAATATTCAAGACCAAGGTCTTTAGTATTATATTTTTAATTCAAGACAATACAAAGATCTTTCACTATCATGAAAGAAGAAGAACTATAAATGTCGAATAAAATATTCATCAATACCTATAATATACAACAACGACATAGAGTGTCTTCCTTTCACTTAGTGATTTTATCCGAGCTTTTAGGGTCAGTATCATTAAGTTGAGGACAATCCAACTCGATATACCAATGCAGTCCTAACATATTTAAGCATATTTTTATACATTGCTGCTAGTGTTTGAAATGAGGACTGAAAAACTTTTTCAACATCAAGGTAAAGTCGATCTTAGGTCAGAGGGTAGTACATGAAAACATGTTTACTATGGATAATATTGATTTCTCTTAGATTATTAGAAATAACCATAGAATTATATACATAAGAAACCAATATGAAACAATTATAAATATGCCCCAATAAATAATAATTGTAGATTCAAAGTATGTATGGCTACCTACGTTTTTCTCCCGAGATAAAACACACATAACTCAAAACAATGTACCTTGCTTCGAGTTGACCTTGATCATGCCTTAGTTGCTTTTGACCAGAGATGAATGATGACAGGGAGCAATTAACGCGAGCAAGAAGACACCATGGCTAGAGAGAGATGTTGAGAGCAAAGATGGAGGAGAGAGAGTGTTTTATCTTATAAGTCTAGATTAGGGAGCCCTAATGTTTTTTTATAGGTTGTGTGATATCTCAAATTCGATCGAAATGACACACCTCTTCATCCCATAACCATTCTTATAAAAGGACATGTGGGTGTCTAATTCTTTAATATGTGACTAAACTTTGTCTTCTCTTGGTATTCACATGCACAAGTCCCTCATGTGACTTTTTACATTTTAAGACTTTCATATATCAATGATACATCAATTTAATATTTAAGATTGTTAAACATGAATTAAATGTTATTAATACACATGAATTTAATTAACCAACCTTACAACAACAACAACAACAACCACGCTTTTTCCCATGCTAGATGGGGTCAGCTACATGGATTCTTTATTTTCAAAGAGTCTTATCATGTGCCATGTTAGCAGTTAACTCATGATAACCTAGATCATTCTTTATTATTTCTTTCTAACACTTTTGTGGTCGTCCTCTACCTCTTTTAATACTTTCAAAATCTAGTTTTTCATACCTTATTACAAATTCTTCTTTTAATCTTCTTTCTATATATTCAAACCATCTTAAACAATATTCTCTCATTTTATTTAATAACCTCATTATGTATACAGTCTTTTCTTGTATGATAACTCATCCATCTCAACATCTTCATTTCTATCGCAGACATCTTTTGTACATGTTGATGATTAACTGCCCAATACTAAGAACCATAAAATATGGCAGGTCTAATTGTTACTTTATAATATTTACCTTTTAACTTTAATGGTATCTTCTTATCACAAAGAACACCTGATGCTCCTCTCCATTTTAACCAACCAGCATTAATTCTATGTATCCATCAATTCTTCCATCACTCTGAAAAATTGACCCTAGGTATTTAAAACTTTTTCTTTTTAGATGCAATGTGTGTCAATTGTCGTTTGAAGTAACCAAATGATCAAACTTACATTTCATATATTCTGTTTTTGTTTTTCTAAGTCAGAAGCCTTTACTTTCTAATGGTTCTCTCCATATTTCCAATTTTCTATTAACTTTTTCCTTAGACTCCTCCACTAACACAATGTCATATGCAAATAACATACACAAGGTACTTGATCATGAATATGTTTTGTTAACTCATCAATCACCATTATAAATAAGTATGGACTTAAAGTTGATCACATGTTTTTGCACCATCGTACATGTCTCTTATAAGTTTATATTTGTCTTAATTAACCAACCTTAATTAAGGTTAAATCCAATAGGTATGTGTTGATCAATGTTGGTACTTTATTGGAATTTATTGTAACCCCTCCATGTGAGCTGGCCACATCAACCATCTTCTCGAGTGATACGGTTGAGTGCAAATTTTTCGGGTATGCTAACTGGTTTAGCATAAGGAACCTAAACGTCGAATCGCGTGACGAGCGTGACTGCATCTCTTCTCCGATGCTTGGTAAAAAAAAATCACCAAGACAAATAGGAAAAGGATAAAGGAATGAAAGATGTCAGGTGATTTCGCATATGAGAGAGACGATGCCGGTTGTATGGTGGTCTTTCCGGTGCTGCAAACAACAGAGAGGGAAAGAGACGGAAGATCGAAGAGGAGACTGCAAAGGAGAGAGGGGGCAATCCCTGTAGAAAAGGTTCAGACTTCTTCTGCACGAACGGTGATCTCTCTTTTGAACCATTCCTTCATACAGAACCCGAGGTGAAGTTTACAATAAACCAATCGTTGTTTGGTTCTTATAAGTAGACAGATATTCGTCAGCTTTCGAATATAAACATGACAATTTGCTCGTATAGCAAAGCTTCCTTTCAGTTTTGGGCTTTCTTTGAACGTTATGCTCCATTTACGTGGGGCAAAGCTCATGTAGCTACACCAAGCAAGGCAACAAAGCGAGGCGTTATGGAAATGAAGTGCTTTGCTCGTTGATTGAAAGATTCCAGCTGTTGTATCGGAGAGCGTACTTGTTAAGGAAATGATCTTTACATGGAAATGAAAGAACCCGAGTTGATTAATGAAGAAAGTGTTGTAGAATCTAAAGTAGATCTAGTATATGAACAGATTAATGAATGGCTGGGAGCTTGTGCTAACCATGGCAGAATATTTCCATGAATAAGCCATACTTGTATTTATCGACAATAATTTTGGTCAAGTAGAATCATCAACATTTACAAATGAGGTACATATAAGAAGAGACTCTATACATATATACATAAAGAGGTTATTAGAAACAAATTAAGAGTGACACGAATAGAGAATAAAATGAGATAATATTGTTTAAGATAGTTTGAACATAATGAAAGAAGAATCAAAGAAGAACCTCTAAGAAATATGAAAACTAAATTTGGAAAGTATTAAAAGATGTAGAAAACGACCACAAAAGTGTTGAAAAGAAACAATAAAGAATGATCTAGCTTATTGTTAGTTAACTCCTAACATGGCACGTGATAGGGCTATGTGGAAACAAAGAATCCATGTAGCCGATACCGTTTACTGTGGGAAATAGCTTAGTTGTTGTTGTTGTAGAATCAGAAGTATTTGCCTTATTCGGTAGAATGCCTTCCACATGGGTTATTATCAGCCTACCCTTAGTAATGAAAGAAAATCCTTCTCATCTAAACGACCACTTGGTAGCAGGGCCACCTTGAAGCAGTTTGAGGAAGCTTCAGGTTCGTATTAGGGTTGAGAATGGGAGTTAAACTCTGAGATCTAATCACCATCGATAGCTCGGTGGTAGAGTAGTCGGCCGCCCCCATAATTGAAGCATGTCAAAGAAGAGACGCACATGAATGTGGGGTTTCATGCTTATGAGAGTTGGCGCAATGAACAGTGATGAAATGTGCATTTTATAGCATCTGGGGAACCAGTTATGATTGGGGGTGGGGGTGTGGGGGGGGGGGGGGGGGGGGGGGGGGGGGGGCAGTGCTGGCTGCAAAAGCAATGTGATGTGTCAAAAGTTAACAAGAATGCTCTCTTACATTCTCTTCCCCGGTCACTGATTAATTTAAGATCATATTCTCACAATTGTGTGTGTGTGTGCGCGCAGGAGATGCAACGGTGATCCTTGCCGAAGGTTTAAAAATTAACAAGTAAAGAATGCCCTCTTACAATGTTTTCATTCCTTATAATGTGGTATAGTTTATTATCAATATGAGAAAAATGTTTCCATTCAATATAAATTTCTTATGGTTCATTTATCACATTTCACTTCTTGAAGGCGCACAGCCTGGTATTTGTCCATGAAATCTCTGTGCGATTCTCATTGCAAAAGTGAAAATCATGATTGTTAAGAACTAGTGTTCCGGAGTAATAAAACTAAAATTGGTGATATCAATTGAGGACAAAGGAGCCCATCAACTTCTCAAGTTGCTGTTTTTCTCGAACACGCACATGTGAGCATACTAAACTGCACAAGCGTATGTGAGCCAACATGACTCGAGCTTGACTTTTTTGAGCTTATCTCATCAATCAAACCACATTAGACAGGTGGAATGTGAGCGAACAATGAGGAGAGGATTAATAATGAATTGTGTTTCAGATAAATGTTTCAAGAATTCATGAGAAGGTATTATACCCTCATCAATGGAAACTTTAAGAAAACTTTGACGAGTACAAGATAAATTATACCCTCAGCTGGAATTACAATTTTAGCATGTTTGGAAGTTATTACATCATCACCATGGTCTTATAGACTATGGAAACTCCAACTGGGGCATGGTATTGTCATCAGGGCCCATATTATTTCATAATATTACATCCGAGAGGTCATGTATGACATTGATGACCTATAGCTGCCTGTGAGCATTTGTCAGCAATATTGAATGTTGCTTATTGAACGATGTTGACTGGCCTTTATCGGCTAACAACGCACCATTTCCTGAAGGCAGTTGGAGATGGCGTAGTGTCTTTCCGTGATGCAAAATTTGTTGTCCAACCTTCTTGAGATTGTGCCATCACAAAATGAGGTTGGAGATCTTCAGCCGCCTACAAAGCCACAAGAAAATAATTAAAAGGCTGAGAACGGAATGTGCATTCAGTAGCATAGGCCACAGGTTGAGCAAACACGCACATGAACTTCATTTTGGGTGGCAAAGATGCTCCAGCAGTTCTTCATATTCAACCACATTTATTATTTCCTATCACAGTAAAAAGAGGAGCATCTACACCATTTTTTTTCGAGAGGAGGATACATCAGCAAAACATAAGGAACAGGGATCACAACTAATAACAAACAATCAAATGGAGACTTGGGGAACTGATTGCCTATCCCTTCTACAAAATAGATAAGGAATAGTGCCTAGTAAAAGAGGAAATAGACCACATACTCTACGTCGCCTGAAGCCCCCCTCATAAACCTGTGTGATCCTTACGGAAACAATAAGAAACTGCAAGACTTTTGTTTCCTGTGCTGAAAACAACAATCAAAGACAAGTAGACTTCACCGTGAATTCCTGCAGCCGTAAGATTGTCTTAACAAATTGGAGTGCTTGTTGAGATATTCTCATTAGAAGACCGTATTCCCATCCTGGCCAACATGTGAGCCACTCCATTCTCCTTCCAACTAACCGATCAGAGATGGAGGCCTTCAATCGATTAACTGATCTCTTTGCATTATCAAGTATACTGCCTACTTCAGACCAATCAGTAGAGCTTCTGCTCTTCCAAAATTATATCACTCGACAATCCACTCCAAGATCCACATTTCTGATATTCTCCTGACAATAATAATAACCTGCTGCAGTGCCACTACGTCTGCTTGAACAGGGATTACAATCCCTCTTTTATGGCCAAAGATGCCTCCCGTAAATTTTAGAATCACTCAGGTTGTCAACAAGTGAAATGTGATAAATGATGGGATAAGAAACTTATGCTGAATTGACAACATTTTCTTATCAATAATAGACTCTGTACTTCCACATTATAAGAAATGAAATGATTGTCCCGAATAAAAAGAATAGAAAAAAATGAAAAAAACATAATCAGGCTGTCTTATTCATTTTTCACTTCGTTACCAGAAGACTGCAACCCAACTTTATTGTATTCCATAGAAGTAGGCTTAAAGTATACTGGAGTGCAATACTTCATCTGCCCAAGCATTTGAATAGTTGTTAATTAGACAAGCTCAACCACAGCATCCGTGTCTTGTACCCTAGAACCCAACTTTGTATAACTATATGAACCTCTATGATTGAACAAGGTGTTGCGTTCCCATTTTCTTTTCAACAAATTGACAATATTTGCACCCGAAGTTTTACATTTTCACACTCTTTTTTTCTACAATTTTGATACGATTTGATACAAAGACTCCAGATTTTTTTATACACCCACCAAAAGAATTCCGTTCTCACCAAGATACTCCAGCTCGCTTGCTCACAAACCATCTACAGGAATAGTAGGTAATACCATCCTTCTAAACTCCAGACAGCTCTCCTTTAAGACATCCTGCCAAACCTATTGCAGGAAAAAGGTTTGGTTTTGGCTGCTTCCCCACTTTAGCTTCGCCTATCATGACTGCATCCATTTAGTATCCAGGTAACTATGTTGGCCACGTGTTGTCCATAAGCGATTGAATCCCCTTAAGCTAGGAAGTAATCATCCGCAGGGGTGTCTTCGAAATGAGTCTGTGGTCCAACTCATATGGATCTCATAGCAGCCACTAGAAAGCTATTGTCAAACCCAAGCTTAAATCTCAGTTACCAGTAGTCATTGCAAGAGCAAGTGCCTTCTCTGACCATATGGAAGCGATTCCGGTCCCGCAAATTGATTTCCCGCTTGACAATCTTTGAGATTAACTTCGTCCACACATGGCAGTCATTGCAGATGCGAAGATTCTTAATGATTCGAATCACAGTGCTTTCGCTAGTGCTAATCAGTGCAAAAGCAATTGCCAACTTCTCGCTGTGTGTAGACAGCACATCTTCTTTCTCTTCTTCATCTATGCTATGGGTCACAAGATCTGTGCTGGGAGTATATCCAGATAGTTTCAGCTTAACCTCTAACTCAGAAACTATCAAGTAGATCCGGTCAGATTGAGGATGGGATCTGTCGCCTGACAAGAACTCATACATAACGCTGTCTACCTCAACCCAACTGCATCCAGGCATCTTTATGACACCTTTTTCCCTCATCATCGATCTACATTTAGCAGCTTCATCTATTCTACCAAGAGAAGCATAAACATTTGCAAGGTAAACATAACTACCAGAGTGTTCTGAGTCCAACTGAAGTATTTTCTGCACAACCCACTTGCCCCTCTCAGCGTTCTTGTGAATTCGACAACCCCCCAAAACTGTGTTAATGTAATACCGTTGGGAAGCCCCAACGGCTAGTAGCCGTTGGAGCTACCCAACGGCTAGTGCTGGCCGGCCAGCACTAGTTCAGCCCATTTGATGATCTTGCTTCTTGCTACTTACTTGCCTCTTGTAAAGTGTCTATAAATAAGACCTCATTCCATGAATAAATTATGCAGTCTTGCACTGCTTCTTGATTCGTTTTGTGTATACTTCCGCTCTTGTCAATCATTCTTGAAGATAGACATTCGTCAGTGAATGTCATTTGACTCTCGGCGACTCGGTAATATTGATTGATGCAACATCAACCTTTGATGATCGACAATTATTCACATGGTATCAGAGCCTCGGATCGAAGAAAACGAGTGCATCGGGAAGCGTGCCGAAAGTGCAAAAATTGAAGATTTGCATCAAACTTGAGGTTAGTCTTAAATATTCATTTTTTGCACAAATGGAAGGCAAAAATGAGTCGTTTAGATGTATTCTAGACCCAAAAAGTTATCAAAGTTGGGCTAGAACAATGAAAAAATATTTGTTATCAAAAGATTTTTGGGATTACATTGATGGGACTATAAAAGAACCAATTTTGGACATTGATGGCTTAGATGATGATGAAATCATCAAAGCACATGAGAAATTCAAAACCGATTTGAAATTGTGGGAAAAAATGAATGCAAAAATCACATGGATCATTTGTCAAAACGTGGATGAAAAACTTAGAAATCGGATTAATGCTTTTGAAAATGCGTTTGAAACTTGGGAATATTTGAAAAAGCTTCATTCTCAAGATGATTTTGTCTTTCAAATTGATCTTATGGAAAGAATGATTATGCTCAAACAAGAGAACCTAAGCATTAGGGATTATCACAATGCATTTTCGGAACTTTGGACTCAATTAAGGAGTTTTGACAAATTTGGAAAACTTCACAAACTAGACGAATTTCAAGAATTTTTGGAAAATCAATATTTTTTCTTGTTTATGCGTGGTCTAAGAGACGAATTTGAAAACATTAGATCAAGCCTTATACATAGGAAACCTAGACCTAGAGGGGATACCTTTCTTGCCGATCTTGTTATGGAGGAAACAAGATTGAAAAACATGCATGTTGCAAAAGAAGCAGTACTTGCCGCATCAAGACCCGGAGCAAATTTGAAGACTTACAAGCCTCCACATACCAAGAACAATGAAGGCACATTCAAGAAGCCCACGGGACCATGGCCTAACAAGGATACAATTTGCCATTATTGCAAAGAAAGTGGACACATTAAAACCACTTGTCCTCTACTCCGAAAAAGGGGTGGAAACGTGGGAACCGTGGAAGAAGGAGGTGTCTTACCCAACAACATAAAAGCGTACATAGAAGAAATTTTTAAAGAAAAAGCAAGCATCTCCGGGAATGCTCTATCTACTTCGCAAGGTATGTCTTGGTTTTTAGATTCTGGTGCATCTTTTCATATGACACATAGTGAAGATTCTTTGGTTAATTCTTGTGAAACCATTGGAAAACATGTGTTTACGGCCGATGGAACAAAACTCCAAATCAAAAAATTAGGAAACCTTGAAAAACAAGACTTTAAAATTCAAAATGTAAGTTTTATACCTAAGCTAAATTTAAATCTACTTTCGGTTGCTCAAATATGTGATAACAACTGTATAATCACTTTCTCATCCCAACATTGTATGGTGCAGGATCACCTATCGAAGAAGGTGATTGGTCAAGGCCATAGAGAAAGTGGACTATACAAAATGGACTATCTTGTTATGCCAAATTCGGGTTTTTGTAACATAACCCAAGATGCTAGACTATGGCATAAAAGACTTGGACACTTGAACTCTCAAAAGATGTGTAACATTCCTTTGATGAAAAGCATTAGAGAGAAAAATTTTGAATGTAAAGATTGTCTTCTTGAAAAAATGCATCATCTTCCATTTGGAGAAAGAAATTATGTACCAAAGAAAGCTTTTGATTTAATACATTCGGATGTTTGGGGCCCCGCGCCCATTGTTTCTAAAGGAGGATTGCAATACTATGTGATTTTTGTGGATGACTTTACTCGATTTACATGGATATATCTTTTAAAACACAAATTCGAAGTATTTGAAAAATTTGTAATATTTTGTAACATGATCAAAAACCAATTTGGAGCAACCATTAAAATCTTTAGATCCGATTCGGGAGGAGAGTACATGTCTAATGAATTTCATAACTTTATTGAAACTAATGGTATTATTCACCAAAAATCATGCACTAAAACACCTCAACAAAATGGTCTAGCAGAACGAAAACATAGGCATATTATTGAAACTTGTAGAACTATGTTAATTGCTAGTAAGGTTCCTAAATTCTTATGGGCCGAAGCTACTCTTACCGCCATATATCTTATAAATAGAATGCCTTCATCTAACCTTGAGAATACTTCACCTTTCGAAAAATTGTATAACATCCCTCCATATTATGAAAGACTTAGGGTTTTTGGATGTAGATGTTTTGTGTATACAGACAAGAATGACAAATTGTCACCTAGAGCTATTGAATGTGTTTTTCTTGGTTATGGCATTGACAAAAAAGGATATAGGTGTTTTGATCCTATAGCAGACAAATTGTATGTGTCCAAGGATGTGAAATTCTTTGAGAATGACATTTATTATGAGTCCAAATCCTTGGAAAATTCGGAACCTTTCATTCCTAAAGATATTTTTGAGTTAGAAGAAGATAATGATTGTGACTCAGTAGATCATCAAGACATTCAAGAAGATCATGTTGAAAACAATGATGTTTCACACACCACTGTTGATACTCGGTCAATTGTTGAACCCTTTCCCTCAAATTATCCCAGACGACCTAGAACAACCCATTACGCCCACACTGAACCTGATATTACAAGCTTTGAACCCAGGGCTTCAAGACCACCTCAGCGATTTGTGTCATATGAATCTTTTGAACCACAACGAAGAAATTTGATTGCCACCCTTCGTCAAGTAAAGGAACCTAGGTTCTATCATCAAGCTAAAGGTATTCCAGAATGGGAAGATGCTATGAAAGATGAACTCAACGCCCTAGACAAGGCTCAGACATGGATAGTTGCACCCCTGCCTAAAGATAAGAAAGTCATTGGATGTCGATGGGTATATAAAATCAAAACTCACAGCAACGGGCACATTGAGAGATATAAGGCTAGATTAGTTGCTAAAGGTTATGCCCAAGAATATGGAATTGACTATGATGAAACGTTTGCCCCAGTAGCTAGAATGACCACGATTAGAATTCTCATTACCATTAGTGCAATAAAAAAATGGAATATATACCAACTTGATGTCAAGAATGCTTTTTTGAACGGTTACTTGAATGAAGAAGTCTTCATGAGTCCTCCTCCTGGCATTACTCTCCCTCTTGGTCATGCTCTTAAATTACGAAAAGCCTTGTACGGTCTGAAACAAGCTCCAAAAGCTTGGTTTGATCGATTTGAAAAATTCATGCATTTGCATAATTTTGTGACTTGCTATACTGATACTGCATTATTTGTACGCAAAACACAATCTGGTATTGTTATCTTGCTTTTGTATGTGGATGACATGATCATCACAGGAAGTGATGAAGTGGGAATTGCTGAAGTTAAACTTAATCTGCATCACGAATTTGATATGAAAGACTTGGGTTTGCTGAATTACTTTTTAGGTATTGAGATAACCAAAAATAGTTGTGGATACTTTATGTCTCAAACCAAATTTGCTAACGATATTGTTGAAAGATCTGGGATTACAGATACTAAGGTTGTTGACACACCCGAAGTCCTAGGCACCAAACTGCGTTCCACAGATGGTGAGAAATTAGAAGATCCCACCCCTTATCGACAGCTTATAGGTGCACTCACTTATCTCACCATTACTAGACCAGACATTTCTCATGCAGTACACACAGCCAGTCAATTTCAACAGGCACCTACTTCTGTCCATATGAGTGCTGTTTTGCGAATTATTCGATATATTAGAAACACTGCTCACAAGGGGGTCCTCTTAACTTCCTCTTCATCTTTTGATTTATCTATATATACGGATGCTGATTGGGGTGGAGATGTCAACAATAGACACTCTACCACTGGTTTTTGTGTGTTTTTAGGTGAATCTCTTGTTTCTTGGAAGTGTAAAAAGCAACAGAAGGTGTCCCTCTCATCCACAGAAGCTGAATATCGAGCCATGGCTACAGCTGCGATGGAGATTTCTTGGATCACATCCCTTCTAGCAGACATGGGCGTTCAGGTCAAACACCCCGCCATCATGTATTGTGACAACAAAAGTGCCATGTATATTGCCTCCAATAACACTTTTCATGAGAGGACGAAGCACATCGAGATGGACTGTCACTTTGTTCGAGAAGAGTGTCTAAATAAGAAGATCTCACTTTGTTATGTCACATCTGAGATGCAGCTCGCAGACTTTTTCACCAAATCTCTTTCAGCTTCTCGATTTCAGTTTTTATTAGACAAACTTTCAGTGTATACCCCGTAAGTTTGAGGGGGGGTGTTAATGTAATACCGTTGGGAAGCCCCAACGGCTAGTGCTGGCCGGCCAGCACTAGTTCAGCCCATTTGATGATCTTGCTTCTTGCTACTTACTTGCCTCTTGTAAAGTGTCTATAAATAAGACCTCATTCCATGAATAAATTATGCAGTCTTGCACTGCTTCTTGATTCGTTTTGTGTATACTTCCGCTCTTGTCAATCATTCTTGAAGATAGACATTCGTCAGTGAATGTCATTTGACTCTCGGCGACTCGGTAATATTGATTGATGCAACATCAACCTTTGATGATCGACAATTATTCACAAACTGCACCCCATATTATAACATTTGGTGCCATTGGCATTGAATTTATCATGTCTATTGCCTCATCGAGGCACCCAGCTCTACTTAGAAGATCAACTACACAACCATAATGTTCTATCTTAGGCAGAATATGGTATTCTGATCTCATAAGATCAAAGAATCTCAACCCCTCATCAACCAATCCAGCATGAGTGCATGCTGACAACAAACCCATGAAAGTGATATCATTTGGCTTGACCCTACATCTGCCCATCTCTAAGAAATAATCGACTGCTTCATCAGCAAGGCCATGCATTGCTAATCCAGCAATTATAATACTCCATGAGATTACATCTCTCTCTAACATCTTTCTGAATACCAGACATGAATCATAAATACAGCCACACTTTGCATACATGTCCGCAAGTGCATTGCCAACAAATAAACTTAGTTCCATCCCAACTTGCTTGATGTACCGGTCAATCCACTTCCCTAAGTCCAGAGCTCCTAGATGAGCGCATGCTGATAAAACGCTTACAAGTGTAACATCATTGGGTTTCACTCTTTCCACCTGCAACTGCCGAAAGAGAGCAACAGCCTCCACAAACATCTCATTTTGCGCATAACCTGAAATCATGGTGTTCCAAGCGACTATATTCCTCTCAGGCATCGCATCAAAGAACCACCGTGCAGTCTCCGTATCCCCAATCTTCGTGTACCCTGCAATCATAGCTGACCAAGACACCATATTTCTCTCCGGCATCCTATCAAACATATCCCTTGCAGTACCAACATCCCCACACAACGAAAACCCAGCAACCATGGTGTTCCAAGAGACTACATCCCTCACAGTCATTTCATCAAACAGTTGGCATGCGGTCCTCGAATCCCCGAACTTAAAGTACAAATCCACCAAAGAATTCCGAACAAAGAGATTAGACTTGAACCCTTTCTTAAGTACAAAGCCATGAACCTCCTTCCTCTCGAATGTGGCGACGAGCCCTGCACACGCCTTGAGAACGGAGGTGAACGTGTACTCATCGGACTTGCCGCACCCAGATCGTTGAAAACCCGGATGACGTCCCGCCAACGATCGTGTTGGGCGTATGATTTGAGGATCGTGTTGAACGAGAAGATGTTGGGGCACGAGAGGCCGGCAAAGACGAGGGCCGCGTGCTGGAAACGGGCGAAGGCGGAGTAGAGGCCAATGAACTTGACGGCGATGAAGTTTGAGGCAGTGAGGTTCGCGAGGGTGGGGTTGGTGAGGAGGTGGGCATGAACCTGCTGGACATGGGCTAAGGTGGCTCACCTGAGGAGCGTGGAGACGAGACATTCCTTGCGAGTGGCGCAGCCCCCATTGAGGGGCGGCGGATGTGCCAGGTTCAAATTTTCAAATTTCGACCGCCAGAACGTGGCTCTCCTGGTTTATGGACCAGGACCCAACAGGTTATTAACTCAGCTACTGTGTCGGGAGTAGTAGACACGACACGAAGTGGATACGACTACGATACGAAATTGCTGACGGTAACATGAAAACATGATACATGCAGTATAAGCTGTTAGGGGGAACGAAGTATATATTTCATTGTGTTAGAGGGGGGCGAAACATGAAACCCCCCACCCACGCACCCCTCTATGTAGATCCGCCACTGAATATAAGGGTTGACAGAGCCCGACACAACGAGCACAAAATAGAAATCTCATGTTTGTCTCCACCCCAAGTGATCAAAAAGTTACCATATGTAGTCGATGGTTTGTGTGTTGAAGATGAAACGACACGACACGAATTTGACTCGAACACGAAATTGCACAACTAAGTTTATGTGTGGTGGGAGGGTTATGTTTTTTGGAGCACGAATATATGTAAATTATTAACTACTCTATTTTCTAAAAATAAAAAGATCATGAAGAACTCTAATGTATACTAGTGTGATTTCATGTTCAATATCTGCCATGAACATAAAATTACACCGTACACGACCCGAACATGAAGAACATGAAGTGTTTGAAGCAGTCTCAGTATGGTTCTATGAATGGAAAAACAATTGATGCTGAACCTTGCTGTATTTGCCAGGTGAACTTTAGTATCTATAATCGACTTTCTTTTGCAGACAAGCTTGTTATGTCTCCATATGTATTCATCTTTAATCCACATTACAGGAGGAATATGACAATGAGGAAGAGCTCGGGACACTGGATTGTGGCGACGACTTCCATGCAAGCTGTATTAAGCAATGGCTTGTGCACGAACTTGTGTCCTATTTGTAAGACTACAGCCTTGGCTACCAAATGAGGTTAGACGTGGTTTCTCTGAGAAATTGATTGTAGATGATAATATTCAAAATGAAAGTCTATTCCTTTCTGCATTCTTTCTTCAATTTCTAAATGCTGTTGCTCATTGAGGGTGCTCTCCTGGTTTCTATCTAATTGTTGAAGCATCTCTTTTTGGCTTCGTGGTCAACAATTGAACAAGGGTGCTACTCAGTTTATACGTCCATATCACATTTGTCATTTTCCAATGAGGTAAGATGCATCTGTTTGGTAAGTGCGTGCTGAAGAATCTTGGCATGTCAAATTTTAGTGTCAACTCTTTGTTCTTTCTCGAGTTATTTTGTAGTAATCTTTGCTAAATTTATGTGTATGCACTGAAACGTCATACTGTCCCTCTTTTTCTTCTTAATGACATGGAACAACTGGACCTAAACAATGAGAGGTTGTCCCCTTCCTGGCCGAGTAGAACCCCGAGGTAGCCCACCCTCACCAAACCCCCATAGTTTACCACTCACAGCCTCCTTCACCTTGAAGGTCTTATAGACCAGTGGCGTAGCGAAGTAGGGAGTGCCCTATGGGGCATGATCGGTCCCCATTGGAGGGTTAGTGCTGCTGATACCCTTCGTTTTTGTTGAGATGTGCAGTTAACTGCTATATCGTGAGGGTGTGATGGGGATGAGGGAATCCGGGAGTCTTCAAGTCTCTTTCTTGCTTAATTTGTTCTTGGATGTCCACAAAAATAACACAGCTAGACACTTCTCATCACAAAGTAGTAAAGCCCGCAGAGTTTTCTCACTGCGTTTCTTTCCAGGTTCCTCGATTCTATCCACCCAAAGAAACCCAGACGATTCAACAATTATCATCGACTTGATTTGTAGTTCTAAGTATATAGTGTAGGCAGTTAACTACGAGAGTCTTCCTCTTTTGCTCAAAAGGGGCAGCGAACTTGTTAGCGGGTTGGCTCAAAAGTACCGACGTGTGTATTTGTAGGGTCTTCGCCATCACGCTTTTTCCAGGAAAAAAGATGTCCTAGTGGCACTGTGGGCTCCCAAAGTCTGCCCATATTTCCTTGTTATGTGACAATCTTCTTGAATTTGACATGATGCATAACCAAACCACCACCCATTTATTAAGAAATTGATGAGCATAGTCTCTTCGTAAAACATGAAATTTTATCAAGAATATGACTAGGAAAATTTTATTATACACACAAAGCGTCCCCAAGTCAATCCAGATATTAAATTTCCTATACAGAATTCATCGATTTTAGGGCATAATTAAGATAAACCTAATTTTGGGGATTGGAATTGGCATACCTTTTTTTCTATCCGCACACCTTTCACTCAATTTTGACATTCTCTTCCTTTATCTTTTATTTTGTTGAGTTTATTTTTTGCCATAGTTTGAATAATAAAAAAAAGAAGAAAAGTAAGAGAAAAAAAATCAAGAACAAGAAAAATGAAATTAATAGAAGAATCAACAAATGTATGGAGTACACTCTTACGCACATTGCTCCAACGTAGTTCAACTGTATCCTTCAAAAAAAGAATCTGCAGTTCAGCTTTTTTCTTTTCAATAAAGGGGTGATTGAAGTGCGCTCTCTATCAATAAAGGCTTGCGGTATATATGTCTCTCTCTCTCTCTCCCTCTCGTTAGAGTCATTTTTGTTGCATCTTGAGTGGAGAAGCGAACATTATTTTTGATCGAAAATAAAATCAATACTTCAAATAAACAACAAAAAATATACCAAATTAATAACATACTTGTAAAAATCAGAGAAACCTTTTTTGAATTGACTTCCTTTTTTCATTTCTCTTCTTTTTTTTTTTTACTTTTTTTTGAACATATCTCAGGCAACATGAGACAACAGATGAGGTATCATATGTTAGGATATCAAGGGGGTATTGTAGAAATTTTCAAAAGTTATCAGGGACAAAATCAGAATCACACGAAAAAAAGGTGCGAATAGAAAAGGCCATTCACATAGACAGAGAAAGAGCATCCAATGTTTGGCTTCCTATACAAAATGCCAAGGGGTTGTGGGGATCTTTATCAATATGAAGTTCATTTGCTACTTGTTTCTTTCATGCCTTTGCTTGTGTTTGGTGAGATTTTCCACAAACGGATAATCCAGGTTGAGTCCCAGTGATAGGGAGGAACTTTCGTATATGCAGTATGCAATCAGGTTAGCTACTGATTAATTCACTCCCAATTACACAATGAGCAATAATAGCTGACCTCGGTTTGGGGTCATGAGTTCTCGATACTCAGGGGTTGGCCTTCTGCTTCGGCCTTCCAGTCTTACCAAAAAGGAAAAGGTTCGGACGTTAATACAAACGGAGAAAAGTGAGTTATGAATATGAAAATTTTCTTATGTCCAATTTTCCTTACCTAAGTATGATTGCCTGCCATTCTTCGATAGAAACATGCTTTACATGAAAATGGACACAATGCATGATTCGTAAAGAAACACATGGGTGTGGTTTCAAAAGAGATTTGCATGATACAAGCAAAGGGATATTGAGAGAAGTGATATATGTGAAACCAAATGAAAAACAGAACCAAAACCAAGTGAGGAGCACAATCACCAATAGCTCACCTCGCTAGGGGGTTCGACTCACAAGTTAAAGGTTATGAGCAAAACCAAGTGGGGCTGTTCGTGACTAACTGGACCTGATTTTTTTCTCCTTTATGGCTTCTCACTTAAGGCAACCGGGCTCGTGCCGACACAAGCTCTGAGCTACTTGAGCCAAACAACAAAATACATTTCCGTCTGGTTTTCGTTGAAAAGATGAAATTCTTGCTCATTTAAGTTAAGGAAGATTTTATTTGATGCATTATTTCAGGTAAAAGTTGAAGTCTAGAATGCTCAAGACATGTAGCCTTGCTGTTGACTCGGAACTCCAAAGCGAAATCAGACAGGCACAACATGTCCACGACTACGCCCAATGAGCTGAGCCGTGGCTGATCTTGAGCAATGTTGTAAATATTGATCCCGTATCACATGCAACGTGGATACACTTGAATTGTATGATACAGTATGATATAAGTTGTATTTTTACTTTTTTTAAAGATCATAAGAAATATAACTAATTTTAAAAATCATAAAAAAATCTTTAATATACACCACATTAAGATACAATGGATTCAATGACAAACAAACCAAATTACATTTATACATCATTCTCGGGCTTTATTTTGAAACTTAAAACTGATTACTATTAATGAATATAAAATACATACGGAATGTTTAGAGAGAGAAGAGTTGGATGCAAAAAGAGGCAAAGAAGCAAGTTTAGAAGAAGTATAAAAACACTAAAGTTTTAATTTTAAAAGCAACTTACACCAATACAATATCCATATCATAGTGTATCAATTCTTATTTATAATATTATATATTATTAAACTAAAACTTATTATGTATATATAATTATATTTATTTGAAAATATATATGTAAAATACATATAAATATATATAAGAAACATATATTTCATATAAATACTTATATATATATATATATATATATATATATATATATATATTTTGGTCTACCACAAACCCGTACCCAACCCTGTCCCGCATCTCCTTCACACACCGCTCGGCTATGGGGTGGGTTTTCAGGCCTACAAACCCGCCCCATACGAGGGTCCAAATTGCCATGCCTAATACTAACCCCCCTTCAAAAGTTGCAGCGAAAGGATGCTTACTTGATACACTTACGGACCCTCCTAATCTTAATTACTTAATCATTAATGCCTCTTTAGTTCGATTAGTTAATGAACGACGACTTGGAGATCGCCATAAATAAGAGAATCTATCGGATTCTGTGGTATGCTTCTTGGTCAGGAACAGGGAAGGCGAGGGAAAGGTGAAGAAGAGGGATTAGGGTTAGGGTTTCTCTGGATGTTACGGCATGAAAATCCAGATTTCCGTTATCCTGAGATCGGAGTCTCGATTTCTGGATTCATGGAAGGCGTGACTAAGCTCCCTCCAGGCTTCCGCTTCCATCCGACGGAGGAAGATCTGGTTTGCTGCTATCTCCGCAACAAGGTCGCCGCCTCGAAGCCGTCTTCTTCGCAATCGCTTCTGCAATTGATCAGGGAGGTGAATGTTTTTGGATTCGATCCCGTTGACTTGCCGGAGAAGGCCGGGCTAGCCGTCGGAGACGGGCAGTGGTTCTTTTTCACGGAAAGGAAATGGAAACACGCGAATGGAGAGCGGAGGAATCGAGCGACGGAGACTGGGGTGTGGAGGATCGTCGGCAGGGATTCGCCTGTTGTTTCAAAGAGGGACGGGATTGTAGGAATGAAGAGGACGCTTGTTTTTTACCGGGGAAAGCCCGGTTCTTATACGGAGACGGATTGGATGATGAATGAATACGTGCTTGTGGATCGTGGCAACCGCTTCATGGCAAACAAGGTGAGTTGTTTAGTGTACGTCACATGTTTTCCAAGGTCGAAATCTTTCTTTTCGATCTAGGGTTTTGAAACTTTGCTATATGGATACTATGATTGCTATATTGGCTTTATGTTATAACATATGGATAAATTGATAGGAGAACATGCTTTTCATTGTTTTAGCTTCTGGTTCATATGTGATGTGGTTGAGTTTCTGGTTGTGCGTTTTTCTTGCAGTTTTAATTTTGTGCAATTGCTTTGTTGATATTAGAGATCGTCACACTGTATTTGAGTTTAATTCATTACGTAAAACGTATGCAATTTGAAATCTGAAAGTCCTGCAACCAAGACTGGGGCGATATCTATGTTTACGGTGAGGACTACCATGAGTATCTACTACCGGAGGACCTAAATACATAAGTAGCCATCAAATGCATTCAAGTATTCATCAGTAGATATCATTCAAGAAAAAGTATTATTGATTAGATGCAGATGTGTCTCAATGTTAATGACTTTATGCATACGTAATGCTGTCATTCTAAGTATTCATTGGAGAGATGCACCATAATGCTACCATTCAAGTATCCTTTGGTGAGGTGCACCTTGTAATGCTGCCATTTAAATATTCTATGGTGAAATGCGCCTTGAACCGTAACTGATGGACCTATTGGGGACGTTTTCTTTGTCATGTTTTTGGATGAAGTATAATATCATCTTTTCCACACCTTAGATTCATTCGTTAATCTAGGTATTATCTAGATATAGAATTCGATTAGTTTTGTCTTTGTTGTCTATTGAAAGTTGTGGATATCGGTCGGCTTGTTGTTTAAGGCCTGTTCAATTTTAGTTACTGTGTCATCATGCTTGTACAAATGTGAGCCTCCCCTTGTAGCACGTGAACCTCAAAGGAGTGAGGTTCTGTATGACAACAAAGCAAATAAATCTTAGATAGGCGACGAGATCCATGTACTATGTTTAGAGGAAGATTCCACACCAGCACTCCACTGCACATTGTATTCCCCAGAAAACAAGAGTTTGACTGATTTCAAATAATGTTGGTCTAGGCCTCAGAGATGCAGTAGCTTCTCGAATGGCTAACAGAATTTTTAAAGTTTTCTCTTTCTTGTGATCTTGATAATTGTGTTCCTCATGTCAAACATCTTAAGTTGAGTCTGAAAACTAATAATTTGTCTTTGACACACTTCTTGCCTTGTGAAATTTCAGGATCCTTTTGCCATCTGCTGTGTGTTTTTAAGACCTAATGTGAATAGTCAAAGACTGGAAAGTGATGGTCGTTCTTGTGTGGAAAGCGATCATGTGGGAACGTCTATGTACTGTTACGGTAATGCCTCTAACGAACAGACAGATGAAACTACACTCTCTTCCGCTGGGGAAATCACTATTGAAGTGGAGGCAGTTTCTGAGGATGATGAGCTGCAGAAGATTCTAATAGCAATGTTAGATGCAGAAGATGACTCGTCTGTTATGCAGTCTTCCTATGCATCTTTTCATCAAGAAATGGTAAAGCATCCATCTGCATATTGTCCTTTTTTCTTATTTCATGTTCATGTTTTCTTTTTGCTAGCAAATGGTTACTGGTGTTCATTTTAACTTGTCCTTCCTTCTAACCTTTTCTGATGTTCCGCTAAAGGGGAAATGGAGAATTTTGATTTATGTGCATGTTTCAGCCTCTAGGATCATGGTGCTTGTGAATTTCAAACGCATATAATGGGTTTACCAAATACATTTTTAGTTTTGCAAATAGAAGATTTCTCTAAGTTGTTCCTAGTTGTTTTTTTTAAATTATATGTTAATCGCTGTTTTGCTTATTGGTGCTATTCATTTACTGCAGTTAGCTTTCGACTGGAGAGATCAAAGCTGTGGAATTCTTGATCATGCGGGGGATGAAATGCCACAGGCAATTTTAGAGGGGGACTTCATAGAATTAAATGACTTGATTCCCGCACACCCGAAGGTACATTAGTGGATTGAGTGCCGTAAAAAGGTTGACATGGAGCTGCTGAATTTTTCATGAATGCCAATTTGTTCTTTGGATTTGATGGAAAACTTGCCATCTATGTAAAAGCTCGCAGAAAAGTGAATAAAAAATTAGAAGGCAAATGGAACTTGGTGATTCGTTTTTGCAGAATATCGATATTTTCAACAGATACACTTGGTAATGAAGTTTCTGCAACAAGATTTAATGGCCACATTCAGCGTAAAATACTAGTGAAAGCTTGAAGAGAAGATAAGAAGACAAAATAAAACTACCGTTGATCATATTTTGGAATTTGTACATCCGTTTATGAATTCAGTTTCAGTCTGCACTCGGCAGAGGTAATTCAGACTAGAAGTGGTGTCTTGTCATGTTATGTTTTTCTTTCTGATTGCATTAACAATTTGCCGAAGTATGGGGGCATCTGGAGCAAGTTGCTATTCTCCCTTCTCTTATACTTTCTCTCATTCAGGCGTGTTCTCGGCCATGCAGCTACAGAGATCTACCTCGGTTTTGATGGAGGAAGCTTGACAAGGCAGTACCAGGCATTTCCATCTATTGTGTCCTCTTGTTTAGGTTTGTTATGATGCTTGCTATATCTGTGAAGTTTCATAATAGTCGTTGCTGCATTATTGTGAATGCTCAGGGCTCCTGCAGATTAGCTCACTGTATCCCATGTAGCCGCAATCTCCCTAACCCACTCTCTAACTAATCTCATGAATGATTGACGTCCTGATTTGTGAGACAGGCGTGTTGTGGACCGTCGGGTCTTGGCAATTTTAAGTTTTTTACTTGAAAAAAGAAGAGCATAGTTGTGTCTTTAGATGACAACGCTGTCTGTAATGTGTAGCATGAACATGCGCTCCTTTTCAAAGGGAAAATTTGGTATTTGGTAATGTGGTATGTAAACGCTACAATAATGCAGTGACCAATCGAAAGATGGCAATGGTTCGTTTTATGTGAATGGTTGGTTTCTCTTTCACCGTCAAATTGAAGGTGTGTGTCTGTGTTCTTGTCTATGTGTTGAGTTTTGTTGAGTTTCTTGTCTTTGGAAGTTTGTGTGTGCGCATGTTTGTGTATGTGTGTGTGTGAGAGAGAGTCTCTTGAGTTTCTCTGTTTTGGCAGTGGAAAATTGTATGTGTTTTTTTGAGTTTCTTTGTTTTTTGGTACCAAGATGGGGGTTAGGAAACCCCATGACCGGTTATAAAAATGGATAAACAAATTGAAGTATGTATTTTAAGGAGAAGGTATTTAGTCCCATAAAACAAATGAACAGGTTGGGCCTTACTCTTAATAGACCTATAACATATATACACATATGCTAAAGTGTTTATATGGGGACATTTTTTATAGAGGACATATGTGAGTGTGAAGTAAGGGTACTTTTTATTCTTGGGCTTGACTCTTAAAGTACTCATTAAAAAGATACTAAATGCAAGGCCTATAAAAATATGTTAATTGAAACATGATATATAACAGTATTAGAATTTTATTTGTAAAACATACACATTTATTCAATTGGATTGGATAGTTCAAAACTTGTGTGCTATTTAGTTTGAATGAGTGAAACCCATATCTTGCTAGGTAAATGTTTAAATCATGATATACCTTTATCAAAACTATAAGATTTTCAAAGTGATGATTTTTTAAAATGTATTTTGAAAATGAAAAGGATTGTTAGGTAATTTTCAAAATACCAAAATATATTTGGTGAAGCTTATGGGTGCAACCATATTATGGTATTAATAGCCACTTAGGTGATAATTGGGCTCATTAGTAACACATGTAATAGTTGCAACTTACGTATTTTCCAGCCATATTTTGGCATTAAGACCCACATACTTGAGTAATAATTGTGCTCATTAGTAGCACATGAAGTGATTGTAACTCTTGAGAATTTAGCATCCATATTACAGAGAGTAAGAGTCACCTTCAGTAGCAATTATGTTCATTAGTATCATATCTCAAGTTATATTTTTACTATATCTATATATAGTGATACTGTAAATAAGATTCATCCAACTTTTTCTTTCATTGTATGAGTTTTTTCCTACTTAGTTTTTTAAGAGAGTTTGTAAGTTCTATTGTAGAGCTAATTAGATTTGCAACATCATTATTTTATTTTTTTAGATTATCTATGACTTGGTTGTGTTTGTGTAAGATGAATCAAGGGTCTTCATTGTATCCTGAAGGTATTTGTGAGGGTTTATTGTATTCGGTTATTTGATACGGGTGACAACAAATAAACCTAAATGTTGTGTTTATCATTCCTTAGAATAATGTTATACTATCCTTATTTTTATAAGGTGTTAAATTTAACATCTCAAGTGCCAACTACTCAAGAATTGTGTCATCTACAAGTTCAACTCTGATAGTTTTTCCGTTTTCTGACAATGAGCAGGACCTATGACGTTCCCCCATCACACGCATGGCTCCCCTTCATTGGCTTAGGCCCATACCAACTATTGGAAAATTAGAAGGAAACATATTGATGCATGATAGCACAAAATTCGACGGCGATGCATTTTCTTGCACCATTGGGTCGCAACTTGGCCCAAATTCGGTATGACTAGTTGGGCCAAGAAAAACTCCAACCTAAAGAAGTTTGAATGCCCAACAACTTCAATTTTGTCAAAAGATCGAAAAGAACCAGCAAACACGAGCTAATTTATGGCCCATTCATCATCAACGGTGGTTGATATCACACCCAACTATGAGATCCAATCCTTAGACACTAACCCAACCAAGAACTGGCTTTGAATGGCAATTTTTTTTCACTAGAAAGCAAAGAAAACATAATTTAAAAATTAAGAGAATTTCTTATCGGATTTTGGTCGATCTTTCGTGATTTGCCCCTCGTTCTGTTGTATGTGACATTGGAAAACCTTGAGGACTTGTTGGTGACTCCTACCTTCTCGCAAATCGTCATTAAAATCACGAGGAAACTGGCGGGGGGCAGTTTCGCCACCCCACCTAGTGCATGAACAAGTCTATACTATTGAACCTAGTGCATGAACTTCAATCATTATGTTGGAATTAATGTTAATTAAGGTTGGTTGATTAAATCCATATGCATTAATAACATTTGATTCATGTTTGGTATTCCTTAATATTCATTTGATGCATTATTGATATATGTAAAGTTCTAAAGTGTAAAGTCACATGTGAGGACTTGTGCATGTGAAGACCATGAGACAAAAGTTTAGTCCCATGTTAAAGAGGAAAACAAACTCACATGACCTTTTATATTATTAGTAGCTCACAAACCTTAGTTCAAAGAGCTTGGAGGAAAATGTTACACCACACATGTGTGCGCATACACACACCAAGACGGGTCCGGCCTAGCCTTAGAATTGTTTTTGGTCTATCTTTTTGCACGAAAAAGTTTTGATATAATGGTGAAATGGATATACATAAGAATGGTTAGATTATGAAGAGATGTGTCATTTGGATTGGATCTGCAATCCTTAATCCACTGCATTTTCTATAAAAAGGGATTAGTGCTCCCCTAATTCGCACTTAATTACTTCACACTCTCTTTTCTTTCTTCTCTTGTTTTCTATTTTTGCTCTCTATATACGGTGACTACTCCCTACTACCCCTCTGTTCTCCAACCAAGGTAACTAAAGCACGGTCGAGGATGACTCAAGTAAGATATATGCTCTTGTCGTGTGTATTTTATCCTTTGAGAAAAATATAAGTACCCTTACACACTCAATAGTGGAACACTGATTTATCTAAGGCAAGTTTGCAAGAGTGACTCACATAGATAAGTCTTCTGATTTTGCTTCTTATTTGTTTGTTTCTTGTACAACTTTCTTATGAATGTCTTTGGATCTACGGTTGTTATTAATTTAGTCATGTTTATGATTGTTGTATATTGGTTATTTATGCTTGTAATCTTATAGTTTTTGCCAACAATCTATAAAAATCATTATTCGTAGTTAACATATCTTCATCTCCTACCCTTCGATCGAAAGTCGATTTGACTTTGATATCGGAAAAGTTTATTGACCTTTACTTTAAATGTCAACAATGTATTAAAATTTGGTTGACCATGTTAGGGTTGCATATGTTTATCGAGTCGGATTACCTCTTACCCGATGATATTGACCCTAAAAGCTCAAATAAAATCACTAAGTAGAAGGAGAAGGGCATCTTGTACTGTTGTTATATCTTATTAGTATAGTCGAATGTATTATTCAACATATATAGTTCTTCTCCTTTTACACTAGTGAAAAATTTGTGAGTTGCCTTGGACTGAAAATACACTACTAAAGACCTCATTCTTGAAAAGTATTGTTTGACCAAGTTTTTTAAGTACCAAATGATAGAGGAAAAATCAATGATAGAGCTGGTATATGAGTTAGCTTTTATGTCATAATCTGAATGAAGTCGAGATGGAGCTTGCTGATAAATTTATTGTTATATCTATTATTGAGAAATTTCTTAAGTACTGAGAGGGTTTTGGCCTAGATCTTAAGTATAAAAGGGTAAGATGATGACATCATGATAAACATAGCAACAGAAGAACAACATAGAAACAAAAAACTTGTTATGCCTATTTATAGTACCAATAGGCCAACCTATCAGTCGAAAAGAAACAACCTAGTGATGCTATGAGAAAATGTCTAAAGTACAAACCAAATGATAAGATCCAAAAGAAATCCAAAAATAAATCATATTGGCTTTGGGGTTAGGTTGAATATTGGGCTATGAACTCTCTCAAAGAAAATAAAAAAACTCGTGACTATTGAAGAAGCTATGGTCAACATGGTGACCGTTGCACCTACATCTAGTGATGGGTATATTTCTTTTAATCCATATATATATTTTTATTTATAAGACAAAATTATATTGTAGACAATAGGGCTAATGTGGATGTTTGTATTGATGGGTCTATATTTGTGTCTTATTAGGTTGTATATGCAGGATTGTGACCTTAGATGATCATTTGACGGTTAAAGTCAAGGGCGAAGGGCATGTGGACTTAAAGTTTCCTTTGAAAAAGAAAGCGAGTGCACCTAAGTAGGCGCTTACAGTAACGGGTCTTTGGATAGTTAGGCATACTCAAATTATTCGTCGAATTATCCTTAATGGTCCAGTTTTAATAAGGGAAGAGTTAAGGTTAGATTATAAATATAATAAATTTATAATTACATGACTTACTACTTGGTGTTTCTTTTGAAAAGGGTTATTTATGTGATGTAGAGGATCTATTTAAATGCCATGTATAACTAGTTGTTAATTCTTCTATCAATTTTAATGTTAATAAAATCTCTACTTGTGCTTTTATTTCTTCTTCTTTTGTGAATAATATTAAATCATCTGATGTATGGCATGCTAGGTTGGGTCATGTTAACTTTGATTTCACAGAATGATGAATATTAATCTTATCCTTAAGACTCTCATAGATAGAAAACATAAATATGATATTTGTATGTAAGAGAAGCAACCTAAGAAATATTTTTATACGATTGATAGGAAATCTGAAATTTTGGAATTAGTGTACACTAATATTTATAAATTTAATGGAATGATAACTAGAGATAACAAAAGGTATTTTATCACATTTATTGACGATTACAATAGATATTGTTATATTTACTTACTAAAAAGTAAATATGAAGCCTTAGAAAATTCCAAATCTTTAGAAATGAAACTCAAACCCAAACCGATAAGGTACTTAAATGATTAAGGTGTGATAGAAAGGAGGATATACCTCAAATATTTTTATAAGAATACTGTCAAAATAATGATTTTTCATAAGGTTATTGCTTCGTATTTTTCTCAAACTAATGAGATAGTTGAACGTAAGAATAGAACCCTGTGTGATATGGTAAATGTCTTACTTCAAAGTTCTATATTACCTACCTAAATGTGTGGGGAAGCTTTGAATATGACTTGCCATATTTTGAATAGAGTTCCCTATGACCATAATCTGAGTGATTATAGCGATGACTTTTGTATATAATCTCACTATATTAGATGGATGTGAAAACAATTTTCCTACATGGTGACTTAAGCAAATTTATTTGGATCAGCCAGAGGGATTTGCAGCTAATGGGAATAAATCTAAGGTGTGTAAGCTTGTTAAATCATTATATGATTTAAAATAAACTCCTAAATAATGACATTAAAAGTCTGATTATGTTATTATGTTATATCATCCTTTGTTTTCATTTTTAGATATGTATGCCTACTAAAAGTTGGTCAATTATGCATTAATCATTATATATGTATATGTATATGATATTTTATTGTTTGGTTCTGATGTGATAATAATAAATGAGACTAAATCATTTTTCTATAGTAAATTTAAGATGAAAGATATGAGCGTAGCTAATGTGATTTTAGGGCTTAAAATAATAAGGTATATTGATAGTATAATAATCTCTCTATATCATTGTTGAAAAAGTTTTAGAGAGATTTGGATATATAAACTATAGACCTGTTAAGACTCCATATGATTCATAAAACACTTTGTATAAGAATGTGAGTGATATTCCTGTATCTCAATTATGATATTATCATATCATTGGCAGTTTGATATATCTAGCCAATTATACACAATCAAACATTGCTTTTGTTGTGTGTAAGTTGAGTAGGTACACCATTTGTTTAGAACCCATTGAAAAACTCTAGGAAGAATATTTTGCTGTTTGAAGGAAACTATTTTTCTTGTGTTATATTATGATAAGCATCCTTATGTTTTTAAAGAATTTAGTGATGCTAATTGCATTGTAAAAATTTTTAGGAGTAATGGTATCACTAGATATGTATTTCTTGTGGGTGGTGGTGTTGTCCCCTGAAAATCTAATAAACAAATTATTTTGACTCGTTCTACCTTTGAGATAAAACTATATGCTTTGAATGAGACTAAATTGGAAGTTAAATGGCTTAAAAGACCTATGTTCAGTTTACCTATAATAAAAAAGTGTTTCGTTTAATTTCATTACACTGTGATACCATGACTATCATTACTAAGATTAGTAGTTCTAAGTACAATCAAAAGCCACATAAACACATCTAAGTTAAACTTAAGTCTGTAAGAGCTCTTTTTCCTGATAGGGTTATAATTATAGATTTTGTTGGATCCAAAAGCAATGCAGTTGATCGTTTGACTAAGGGTCTATTCGTAGCCCGAGTCGAGAAATTTGGATTGGGGATGACACTGAAACCCATGATTTATTTACAAGGAATGACAACCCAACCTATTGAGTGGAGATCCCACAAAGTAGGTTAAATGTGATAATAACAAGATGTTGAGTGAATAGGATGACTCTTTACATTATGTGATACTTTTAGTATATATGTGTATGTTCCTTATAAACCTAAAGTATCATGACTGTAAATTAAGTAAGAGATTACTCTCTGAATGAGATCTAGTCTTAGGATAAGATGTTATGAGTATATTCTTGGAGATGTCTAACTAAGTGATTGATATTGTGAGACTGCAATAGGAGAATTGAGTTGTTTCCTGAAGTCAATTATAATACAGGATATAGATGCACGACCATTAAATCACGCCTAAAGATCATGCCATAGCCTTTATTATGCTGCTATCAATAGACGCCTTTACAACCAAGGTTCAGGTTCAACGTATGTTTTTATAGTTTTTGTAATGACAATATTTGATAACTTAGGTAATGGTTCAAATAAGAAGGTATCATTATTAAATGCATAATATGATGACTTATTTGAAAGGGTACTTTACACTTCAAGAATTTGTAGGAGATTGTTAGAATTAATGTTAATTAAGGTTGAGTTAATTAAACCCATGTGCAATAATAACATTTGATTCATGTTTGGTACGTCTGAATATTCAATTGATGCGTCATTGATATATGTGAAGTCCTCAAGTATAAAGTCACATTTGAGGGACTATGTATGTGAAGACCATGAGACAAAAATTTAGTATCATATTGAAGAGGAGAACAAACCCACAAGTTCACTAGGATACGCTAGACTACACACATGCACGCGGCGGGCCAAGCCTAGGCTTCGGCTTGGGTTTGACAATTGTCTTCGATCTATCTTTTTGCATGAAAAAGTTTTGATCTAACGATCAAATGGATCTACGTGAAAACAATTAAAGGATGAAGAGGTGCATCTTTTGGATAAGATCTGATATCTATGATCCATCATATTTTCTATAAAAGAGGTTAGGACTTCTCTAATCCATACTTAATTACTTCTCACTCTCTCTCTCTACCCACACTCTTGTTTTGTGTGTACCCCTCTCTATATATACGGTGACGGCTCCTTGTTGTTCCTAGTGGGCATTGATTTATGTAAGGCAAGGTATCAAAGGCGTCTCGCACAAATTTTGCTTTTTTTACTTGTTTCTTGTACGGTTTCCTTATAGTTTTCTTTGGATCTATAGTTGTTATTGACTTTGACATGTTTATGATTATTGCATATTGGTTATTTATGCATATAATCCTACGATTTTTGTCAACACATTATATAGTAGAACTTTAGATAAGTTGGATCTAATAACTCAAATTATCAAGTCTATTATGCAATATTTCAACAACAAAAAAGATCTAGCTTCATTTGTTTTTACTTTGTCCATCATAGGTTGTTCATAACAAGATAATAAGAAGCCATTATCAACATCATACTTCTTAATACCAAAATAACTTTTAGCAACCAGCATAAGATGACGACTTCAAGAAGTCACAATCATATGCAAAAATAAACACCACTTTAAAAAATTTTGCTCATATATTCCCATGATAGTAAAATACATTGATCATTTGATCAAAGATGTTGAATATATAAAATCTTTCAAGACAGTTCACTTTCTGTGTAGATTGCGCAACTGAGAGATGAGAGAGAAAACAACGGTAATGTAATAATGTTTTTCTTCACCTTCTGTGTAGATTGCACAACTGATTTGGATTGCTTGATTTCTTTCTCATCAACTAAAACTCTAAAATTTGTGATCTCAATACTCATATTCTGATTCAGTGTTTTCTCTCATTAAAATTTTAGGACATTGATTGCAATTCAAGCAGGAGATATTTAGCAAGTTAGACCCAGAAACCTTTTCAGGTTCTGCAAGAACTTGAAACACCTTGGAAATTGAATTGTCTTTCTCCTTGCTAACTGAACTCTATGAACAATTCTATTCTCAGGATCCTCAATATGGTGTCAGTGTAATGGCTATAACTCACGGCGGAGAGCTCCTTTTTAGTACCTTTTAAACCACTAGAAGCTAAAGAAACAAATATTCCATACTCTAGTTTTTCAAAAAAATTGGAGATACACAGGATATTTGCCAAATTATCAAAACTAAGCTTTATGTAGGTGCAGGGAAGGTTGAGTAGTATTCGGTCAAAACCGAATAACCTAACTGGACCCAACCAAAGTTTTCCATTCATTCAGTTCTATTGAGTTTATGTTGGTCTAGGTTCAGAATATAAACATTTTGGTTCTTCAGTTCAATTTGGTTATTAAGATCCGAAACCTAACATAAACTGAATTGATCGAAAAGCACCTGGGCAAGTTGAGACCTGTTTTTGTAATTTATGAAAAGCAAAACCACTTCTGTAAATTCAGATTTTTTGAATCAGCGTTTGTTTGGCAAAGTTCTACTTTTGACAGAAAGATTTCAGAAACTATCGTTCGAGTCCTAAGTCCCAAACTAGTTCATTTTACTGTCAGTAGTAATTTCCAAAAAAAAAGGTGGCTTATTGAAAAGTTTTTTTTGTTCTCTCTCTCAAAAATGGAATAGAAAATTTTGCATTAAACGGATATCATGTCACTTCATAGAAACGTACTTTTTGATGAACTTCCGAGTACTCCACTTATTTCGGCTATAAAACTTGAAGGAACCGGCCTAGCTGAAATTTTTCGGCTCGGTAGGGCTCGACTATTCATATAATATAGTTTGGTCTCATTCATAAAATAATGAAATAAACCAGCTCTCCATTGTCTGGGTCCGGTTCAATTATTGATGCACATCCCTGGATACAGGATTAGGTAACCGAGCTACTCAGAATAATCATCTTATGATACCCAAACAAATTTGTACTCATCAAATGCAGCAAACCCTTCAAGAATTTCATTTTCGAAGACATATATATCCTTCTCTTTTATGATTTCTGCATCTAAAACCCAGCCTTGAATCATTCAAGATCTACTGTAATCATATTCCACAAATTAGAGAACAAGTTGCATGCCAAGTCAAGAATAATCAATTTCTTGAGTAACACTAAGGATGTGAATGGGTCCAGTCATGGATGGGTATACCTCTACCCGTCCCCGACCAGAATCTTAACAGGGCAGGTATGGGTTTGGGTTCTCTTTTATCCCAATGGGTACAGGGCAGGGTAAAATCAGGTTATATATATATTGTGTGTGTGTGTGTGTGTGTGTGTGTGTGAGAGAGAGAGAGAGAGAGAGAGAGAGAGAGAGAGAGAGAGAGAGAGAGAGAGAGAGAGAGAGAGAGAGAGAGAGAGAGAGAGATGCAACCGGGTAAGTATCACGCCAGGTACATATCGGGGCATCTTATCCCCATACCCGACCAAATCAGTATTGGATTTGGATATTCGCCACCCTGTTTCGGTCGGGGGCAGTCAGGGTTGAACGGGAAAGGTCAGTATTGCCACCCCCTAGGTAATATTTCTCTTCCTACTGTGTCGGACTTGAAGGATTTGCAAAGAGATGAGTCTCTTCATATCTTTTCAAGCAATATCACATTAAATCAAGTACCAATCTTAGTTTGATCCAATAACGCATCTGATAATGCATCCCAATGCGCACCAGTCTGAAAATAAATTCAGTTTGATCCAATAACGAGTTGTGCATGGAAATGAAGGTACTCTGGATAGGAAAGTTTGAATCTGGTCTTGAGAATGGCATCTTTATAAAGATTTCCTTAAGAACTTTTCAGCGATAAAAAAACACAAAACAGACGAGAAAATTGAAAGAGTTATGGCCAGTAAAAGTTCAGGGTTTTGGTCAACTACGGGTGGACCAGATGGGACCAAATGAGAGAGAGAGGGGGAAAGAGAGAAATAATTGAAGAAGTACTTCTATTCCATAATATTCAAGCCATATCTTTGCAATGAGAGTGATGCCCTGTTTATAGACTTTAATCCTAGAGTCCATATATGTTGGAGATAAATTGGTTCCTTTTATGCTTGTCTTGTCTTGGGCATATCTTCATAGAGTCAGTCCTCTTATAATTAGAAACTTGTTCTTCATTCGCATTTAACAAATTCATGTCTTCATATTATTGCACTCCTGGTTGAGTTGGTAAGTCTGATTTGAATTAGACTTTGGTTCTTTAATGAACTTTGGATATTAAATGTAGATTTGGATTTGAATTGGATCATCAAGTCTTCAAACCTATCCAGATCTTGAAGTAAGATCCAGGTCACGTTAGACTCTTTTGTGCCCGGTTATAAAAGGGAGAGAGTGGGATGTGCCTTATAGTGGGAAGTAAGATCCAGGTCACATTTGGATTAGCCCAAATAGATAAAGTCGATTGTTTTGAAGTTCCAATTCGTTGAGGAAACCTACTATATATAAGGTTTCAAAGGCTCTTTCAATGAGGTTTTAGATCCGGTTTCTCCTTCAAAACAACTAGGCCTTTCTTTTCCCCATAGATGTAGGAGTGATTCCATGCTGACTCCTGAACCATGTTAATTTTCACGTATTTGTTTCTTGTCTTTCTCCTCTTTTTTTTCGTCAATTGTGTCGTACAACATTTTGCATTGGGTTATTGCACCCCCTGGTAATCAAACTCACAACCTGCAAGTGGGCATCAAAGAGCCCTGCGATCGAGCTAACGCTCTAAAAATTAATACCACATTACCGGGTTTATAATGGGTTTTGCTATTAGATTCTGATATGAGAAAGAAAGGTATTTTGTTATTTAGAGGAGGCAGTATTGTTGGACTTTTTACAAATTTAGAGAAGTTCTTACCCGAGTAAGAGCAGGCCGAAGTTGTCGCGGGAACTTTAGTTTCGTTACTGTCGTTTCTAAACCATTGATTCCGGTCTTCTCATCATTTCCGCTCCATTACTAATTCTGATTTTTCAGTGAACGTTTTTAGCTCCATCATTAATAATAATTGTTGCACATCACTTGTCTTTTCGTTGATTCTAGATGCCAGCATTGTTTTATGGGTCATGGGGCGTACGTACATTTTTGAAGAGCTATCCAAAAGTCGAGATTCATTAAAGTTTGCCTAAAACTTTCTATATTTGAATTAGTCCAAACGGTTAGAGGTTATCCATTTGAAGTTATCATATTAAGGAAACTTGGTGTACACAAAGAATGTACTATATGGCACGGCTTTTTGTAGTTGAAAGCATAAGAGTTTATCGCTTTGTCAACGATTTCGGTTATCTCATATATCTTTCGCTGTCGTGGAAAGAGAACTATATACATCGAATAAAACATTCGACAGTGGCGATAAAATACAACAACACATGATGTCCTATTTTCACTCGACAATTTTATCTGAGCTTCTAAGGTCATACCATCAGATTGCGAACAATCCGACTCGATATACAAATGTAACCCTAAAATGGTCAACCAAATTTTTATAACATTACTGCCAACATTTAAAATGAGGACCGACAAACTTTTTCAGCATCAAATCAAGTCAATTTTAGGTCAGAGAGTGATAGTCATAAACATGTTTACTACAAAAAAATATTGATTTCTCTAATATTGTTGGTAAAATCCATATAAATACATGCATAATAAACCAATAATGAATAAATATAAACATGCAGAATCAATAACAAAAGTTGCAGATCCAAAGTAAGTAATAAACAAATCGTACGAAAAACAAAAATAGAAGTTGTAATAAGAAAGAATTTATTTGTACGAGTTACCCTTACGGACTTGCTTTAGAGAAATCAACGCCCCACTATGAGTACTTTTACGTTCCTCTTATGATAAAACATACACATAACTCAAAAAGCACATACATGTACTTCGCTTCGAGTCAACCTCGACTATATCTCATTCGCGTATGACGAGAGGGAAGGACGTCTGAAAACAATCATACCATAGGAAATACTACGAGCAAAGAGGAGCAGAAAGAACAAAAGAGGGGGTAACACACTCTTTTCTACTATCAATAAAACTCTTTCTTTATGGCTTTGCACTTAATGTATCTTTATTGTCTTTACTCTTAAACATTTGTCTTGTGTGTGGTATGAATTAAACGGATGAGAAGGCCCATTTTAGGCCCTTATCATTTGAGAGAGAGGCATAACTCCCGCTCACGTTGTGAGCTCTATCGACGGTAAAAACGTGACAAATTTGATATTAGAGAGAGTGCTCATAAGTAAATCCCTAATTAGGGAGCCTTAATCACTTATTTATAGACAGCATATTGGATCATGGATCATGAATTTGATCCAAACAATTCACCTCTCTGTCTCATAACCGTTCCCGTGTAATCTTAACCGAAGACAATTCTAAATTGAACGAAGGCAATTCCCAAGCCCAAGGCCCGGCTCGATGCACGTGTATGACCTAGCATGTTCTATCCAAGGTCTTTCAATTAAGGTTCGTGACCTATAAAGGGTCCCTGGCCGAACAGAAACTTGCATTTTTGCAGGTTTTTGTGATTTTTTCAAAGCTTCAAGCCATCTTCCGGTGGTTTTCTCTCTCGTTGGTGTTAAGGCTCCCAAAAAAGTGCTCTACAGTGTCCGTGCAAGTCTTCTAACTCAGATTGTAGTATATTTTGAGTGTTTTTACGATTTTTTTCTTTGTATTTATTGTTTTTTGGTGTCATTTGCATTTTTTTTATGAATGACAAAATATGAAGTTATTAAGTGTGTGAATATGATTTTTATTCCATTCATAAAGTGGGAGACACTCTATTTGAGTGTTATATGAAGATTGAGGATTTATGAAGTGCTTTTATTTTCAGGTTTTTAATTTAATTGAAGTGCTCAATTGAGATGGTAGGAAGGGGTGTTAGAGACTCCCAATTTCGGTCTGATGATCCGGCATAGCGGTGGGGTACAACAATTGAGGGTTTCAAATTAAAGATCATATGTTTATTTTGTGAAAAGGTGGTTAGTGGTATAATTTCACAATTAAAACACCACTTAGTAGAAACTAGGAAAGAAGTTGCTCTTTGCACGGGCAGAGCTAAAAGTTTACAAGAAAGCATTAAATGACAATGTCTTCAGATGATTGAGAGCATACAAGAGAGGAGACAACAAAAGGATGATTTAGGGATGTTTGAAGAAGATGATAATGATGCTATTGGATTCACTGATAGTATTCCTTCAGATGGTAGAACAAAGATTGATAGTAGTAGTTCTCGACCACCAAACAAGAGAAAGAGCATTGATGAAGATTTTGTAAGTAGAAGTGGTAGAAGAGGAAGTTCAGGAAGGAGTAGAAGAAGAATTGCTTCTAGCATACATTCATTTTTTCCTCCTAGCACTATACCTGATGAATGCTCAACCTTGAATTCGTGCTGCTATAGCTTCAGAACAACTGCATGATGAGGCAGACCTTGGAGTGGGTAGATGGTTTTATGATGCATGCATTCTATTTAATTCAGCAAATGATTTTCATTTACAAGTAATGATACATGCAATTGCTAATATTAGTCTAGGATACAAGATGCTCTCTTATCAAAAGTTAAAATTGAGAGGAAATATATTAAATAAGAACGTCATTGAAGTGCAATAATATTGTTCGACTTTGAGAGAGTAGGAGACATGATGCACTATCATGGCAAACGAATGGACAGATAGGCGAGAAAGGATCTTATTAAACTTTCTTATCTACTGTCCTAAAAGACTTATGTTTTTGAGATCTCTAGACATTTGAAAGGAGAGACATACCGGAGATATCCTAAGGCAAGAGTTTGATAAGGTGATATGTGAGGTTGGGCTAGAGAACATAGTACAATTGATTACATATAATGTAGCTAACTATAAAGCAGTTGGAAAGGAGTTAGTAGATACTTATGGGACTTTCTATTGGACACCATGCGCAACCCATTGTTTATATCTTATCCTTGAGATAAAGGTAGCAACTGAGTGTTGCCAAGATATCACCAAATTTATCTGCAACCAATGTTGTCTAATACATATTGTATCGCATATCACTAAGCTCCATAATACGGGCGTATCGTATCATACTTTAATATTAAAAAAATAGAAAAATATTTAAAAATCAAGAAAAAATGGTAAAAATAAAAGAAAATATAAAAAAATTAGAAAAAATCTGGTAATTGCTTTGAATTCATATAATGTAAAGTTTAGTACATATTGAGCATTCAACATTGAATAATTGCATCGAAATTTACATATTTTGAAGCAAAAAATGTAATACATTTACATTTACATATTGTAATCAGGATCATCAACTAAATAATCTTCGTTTTCTCCTTGCTAAAGATCCTTATCATCATCACAACCTTCTGCTTGAAAATCAAAATCTTCATCTCCTTGATAATGTTGTTGCACTCCTTCCAAATTAATCCATGTAATGTCTTCTTTAGTTAGGAGGGCATTTTCTTCACTATCTTCTATAATCTAGTATTCTAATATATCAAAATTATCCAAACTTATTGGATCAAATTGGCTTTCTTCTTTATTTATCTTTTTCAATTGCCTATAAGAAAGAACGATAAGTAATTAGTAAATAATATTAATAATTGAAGTCAAACAATATATTGAATTGAATCTTTAAGTACTAACTAATACAAGATTACCTTTCGCGAAGTCGCATGTTACAACGAATAAAAACTGAGTCATTAAACCGCTTATGTTCCAACCTGTTGTGTTTTTTTGTATGGATGTATTCAAAGACACTCCAATTCCTTTTATAATCCGTTGCACTACAAGTTTGGCTCAGATTTTTGACTGCAAAATCCCTAAGGTTTGAGAAATTACATTCAAACCTATTCCACCAAACATCTGTAGAAAAAGGTAAACATTAGGGACATAATCCACAATAATATAAGGTTTATTGATTTAAGAAACTTAAATACGAAGATAAATAATTTACCTAGATGCATAATAGTACGGTTGCGAATTGCTACAAGCAAACCCATCAAGTGAAGAGCATTATCATAGATCTCCATCTCTTAATGTATAGCATCTGTTGTATTCTTATTAGGGACTAATATGTCTATATAATCAATGATGCCTCGATTAACCTCACCGTCCCTTTTGAAGCTTGCTGAGTACCTGAATGATGGGTTTAGATAATATGTTGCTCCATAAATAGGCTGATGCAATTGTTTGTTCTATCTATTATATATAATTTTTCACACGGGCACATAATTCCTCTTTTTTCTATTAAAATTATTTCTAATAGCTTTTTTTGCCCTATCCATGGCTTCATAAAGGTAGCCCATAGATGATTTCTTCTCGTTATCAGCTAATCTCAAAACCTTCACCAAATGACATGTAATCCTCAATAATCTAACATATGCATTCTAAAATATACTCCTGAATACTGTCTCTAAAATCTCATTTTCAAAATGTACTCCTGAATACTATCTTTGAAATCTCATTCAACTTTTTGTTTTTCTATTTTGACGCAAATCTGCAAATTGTTATCACTCATCTGAGGAGAACATTATCTTCAATGCTTATTTTTGTCTCATAATACTCTGTACAGATAAGAAGTTAGTTGCAAACCGAGTTATAGCTGTACGAAGAATCTCTTCATCATACACAATACAAATGCATGGTTGTAGATGAATTTGGTGATATCTTGGTAACACTCAGTTGCTACCTTTATCTTATCCGTCTCACCAATATCTTTAAGGATGAGATCTAAATAATAGGTTGTGCATGATGTCCAATAGAAAGTCCCATAAGTATCTACCAACTCCTTCCTAGCTGCTTTGTATATAGTTACATTATCTGTAATCAATTGGAGTACATTCTCTAGCCCAACCTCGCATATCACCTTATCAAACTCTTGTCGTAGGATCTCTGTAGTGTGTCTCTTCTCTGACATATCTAGAGATCTCAAAATCATAAGTCCTTTAGGATAGTAGAAAAGAAAGTTTAGCAAGGTCCTTCCTCGCCTATCTGTCTATCCGTCTGCCATGATAGTGCATCCTCTATCATTCCATGACTCTCTCAAAGTTGAACAATATTCTTGCACTTTAATGACGTTCTTATCTAATATCTTTCCTTTCAACTTTTGATAAGAGAGCATCTTGTATCTTGGACCAATATTAGCAATTGCATCTATCATTGCTTGAAAATGAAAATCATTTTCCAGATTAAATAGAATGCATGCATCGTAAAACCATCTGCCCACTCCAAGGTATGCCTGATCATGAAGTTATTTTGAAGCCATAGCAGCACGAATTCGAGGTTGAGCATCTATTAGGTGTAGTGCTAGGAGGAAAAAATGAATGTATGCTAGAAGCAACTCTTCCTCTACTCCTTCCTAAGCTTCCACTTCTACCACTTTCAAAATCTTCACCAACCCTCTTTCCCCTATTTGGTAGTCGAGAACTGCTACTACCAATCTATGTTTTGGCATCTGAAGGAATACTGTCAGTGAATCCAATAGCATCATTATCTTCCTCAAACTGCCCTAAATTATCATTTTATTGTCTCCTCTCTTGTATACTCTCAATCATCTGAAGACAATGTCATTTAATGCCTTATGACAAACTTCTAACCTATGTCACAAGGGTGCGGGTGCAGAAACGGGTGCGGGTGCGGGTGCGGGATATGGCAAATTTCAAATTTTTTGGGTGCGGCGACATCTCTAGGTATATAATATTATATATTATATATAATATTCAAGCTACAACAAGTGAGACATCAATTAACATAAGTATATGATAATAGCAAGTACACAACTTTATATTAAAGCAAAATACATAAACTGTAAACAACTATTAATTTCATCATAATACACAAATCAATCTTCACTATCTGGACCCATTTATCCAAAAAAACCCGAACTTCAAAATCGATACCAGATTTTGAAGCGTAGAATATCTACACAAAAGGAAGTGAAGAAGGTCCGCGTTGAGACATTTTTCTACGTTTATCGGCGGAGTTTAATAGGAGATGATGGAAGATAAGCTGAAGGAGCATTTTGGAAACTATGGTAAAGTAACTAAGGTGGTCATTATGGGAGATAAGGTCACGAGTCGACTAAGAGGTTTTAGTTTCATCGTCTTCACGGATTACTCTCTTTTTCATTGAGTTCTTCAAGATAAATACACTATAGACGGCAGAACCGTAAGTTACAATTTTTTTTTTGTATTTTTTTTTGCCATGTCGCACAGACACGGTGTTGATGTCACACTCGTATCGAGGTCGACACTCCACCTCTTAGAAGTATATGTGTGACTTAGCTTCTAACTCTACCTGTACAAGGAGCAACTTCTTTTCTAGTCCCTGCTAGGTAGTGCTTCAATTGCGAAATTCAACCACTAACCACCTTCTCACAAAATATATATATGATCTTTAATCTTGAACCCTCAACTGGTATATCCCACTGTCATGCTGGATCATCAAACCGAGAATGGGAGGAGTCTCTAACACCCCTTCCTGCCATCTCAATTGAACACTTTAATTCAATAAAAAACTTGAAAATAAAAGTACTTCGTAAATCCCCAACTCGGTTTGCAACTAATTTCTTCGTACAATTGCAACTCGATTTGCAACTAATTTCTTATATGTATAGAGTATTGTGAGACAAAAGCAAGCCTTGAAGATAATACTCTCCTCAGATGAATGGCAACAAATTGCAGAGTTGCCTCATAATAGAAGAAACAAAAAGTTGAATGAGATTTTAGAGACAGTTTTTAGGAGTACATTTTGAAATGCATGTATTAGACTGTTGAAGATTACATTTCTTTTAGTCAAGGTTTTGAGATTGACTGATAGCGAGGAAAAATCATCTATGGGTTACTTTTATGAAGCCATAGATAGGGCAAAAGAAGCCATTAAAAATAATTTTAATAGAAAAAAGAGAGATTATATGCTTGTGTAAAAAATTATAGATAATAGATAGAACAAACAATTATATCAGCCTATTCATGCGACAACATATTATCTAAACCCATCATTCAGGTACTCAGCAAGCTTCAAAAGGGACGGTGAGGTTAATTGATGCATCATTGATTGTATAGATAGATTAATTCCTGATGAAAGTAAAGCAGATGCTATACATCGAGAGATAAAGATCTATGATAATGCTCTTCACTTAATGGGTTTGCCTGTAGCAATTCGCAACCATTCTACTATGCGTCTAGGTAAATTGTTTGTCTTCGTATTTAAGTTTCTTAAATCTTATATTATTGTGAATTAAGTCTCTCATGTTTGTCTTTTTCTATAGATTTTTGGTGGAATAGGTTTGTAAGTGATTGCCCAAACCTTAGAGATTTTGTAGTAAGAGTTCTGAGTCAAACCTGTAGTACAACAGGTTGTAAAAGGAATTAGAGTGTCTTTGAATACATCCATATAAAAAAGCACAACAGGTTGGAACATAAGCGGTTGAATGACTTAGTTTTCATCTATTGTAACATGCGGCTTCACGAAAGGTAATATTGTATTAGTTAGTAGTTTAGTACTTAAAGATTCAATTCAATATATTGTTTGACTTTAATTGTTAATGTTATTTACTAATTACTTATCTTTTTTCTTGTAGGTAATAAAAAAAGGTAAATAGAGAAGAAAGCCAATTTGATCCCATAAGTTTGGATAATTTTGATATATTAGAAGACTGAATTATGAAAGATAACGAAGAAAATACCCTCCTAACTTAAGAAGACATTGCATGGATTAATTTGGAAGGAGCACAACAACATTATCAAGGAGATGAAGATTTTGATTTTGAAGTTAAAGGTGGTGAGTGTTATAAATTAACAAAATAAAACACTTACAAGATGTGGCAGATTGGAGACATACCATCCAATCTGCCTCTGCAAGTAGAGAAGGCCACAGTCGGCTGTTGCCTGCATTTTTTATCTCACTTACTTCTATTCTAACCTAATCTCTTATTTATAATAACCTTTTAATGTGAAAGACTAATCTACCCCTATTACTAATTATGTATTATAGTTAAAACATAAGTAATAAAGTTGTAAGATATGTCCACTTTGGGAACCCGAATTCTGTCTTTAACACTCTCCCTAAAGTTGGGTGAAAGATATTGAGAAGACCCAACTTGAATAAATTGTCTTTAGGTTGTCTGCTGGTAATTGCTTTGGTAAGAAAATCAACTCTTTGCTTTTCGGATTTGACATATTCCAGTTTGAATTCTTTGTTGGAGATCTTCTTCCGAATGAAGTGACAATCGATCTCCACATGTTTAGTTCTTTCATGATAGACTCGATTGGAAGCCATCTGAATAGGTGCACTGTTGTCACAATATAGAGGTATAGGCTGTGTGAAATGAAATCCCAACTCACAAATTAATAAAGAAACCCACTTTCCTTCGCATATAGCTTGAGTTGCAGCTTTATATTCTGCTTGTGCTATAGATCTGGTAACAACAGTTTGTTTTTTACTCTTTCAAGAAATCAAATTATCACCGAGTAGTGTAATATAGCCTGTAGTAGAATTACGATCTTTCGATCCAGCCTAGTCAATATCTGAGTATAGTTCAATACATAAGTTACAACATTTTGAATACTGAAGATCCATACCAGGTGTTGACTTAAGATATCTAAGGATGCGATATACAATTTCCATATGGTTTTTTATTGGTGAATGCATAAATCTACTCACAATATCAACAACGTAAGTGATATCTAGACAAGTAATTGTTAAGTAAATGAGCTTACCCACCAGTTGTTGATATTTGTATGTGTCTCTGAAATCTTCACTATCACCAATGTACAACTTTTGATTCACTTCTATAGGAGAATCACTAGATTTACAATCCAACATATTTGTTTCACGTAGCAGATCCATGGTGTATTTTCTCTGATTTAAGAATATACCTTGATTGGAGTATAATACCTCAATGCTCAAGAAATAGTGCAGCCACCCCAAATCTTTCAAGTCAAATAGCTTGTGAAGATTTTGTTTTAATGCCAATATCTCTTCAATATCATCACCTGTCACAATGATATCATCTACATAAACAGCAAGAACTGACAACTTCATACTTCTCTTGAAAAATATAGTATGATCATTTATGCTTCTACAATATTCCAAACTGCATACAACATCACTGAATTTTTAAAACCAAGCTCTGGGTGATTGTTTCAGTCCATAGATAGCTTTGTTTAGTTTGCAAATTGTCCCTTCTTTAATCTTATCACTCAATCCTAGAGGAAGTTCCATAAATACCTCTTCCACGATAGTATGAAGTTTCTCCTCTACTTTGTAAGGCATGTTCTGTGGTATTAATGTTGTTCTTCTCTAAATTTCTGCGATCTTCTTCACGAATAAGTAAGGAGTACATTATACCAAGTGAAAGAAGTTTGTTCCTGCCTAGAATGTTGATCTTTATAGTCTCAAATTCAGGATTTACACCCTACAGCAAGTCAAACACTTTTTTCTTTTCATTTTTTAAATTTATTTTTGCATAACATGTTGAACACTTGATATTAGTATAAAAGAGAAGTTCATCCCATAATCCTCGAAGATCTGCATACTACTCGCTAATAAAGCGATTTCCTTGCTTATATTTCCTTATTTTTTCCAAGGTTTCATATTCTTTTGCTACATTCTTTTTTCTGAAATAAGCTTCTGAAACTGTACTCCAAATTTCATGTATCAAGTTAAGAAACATAAAAGTTTTCGCTATTGTTGGGATCATTGATTGGAGTAACTAAGATGAAATCAACGCATCTTCTCTACGCCAACCGGTCTAGTGTACGCCATGTTGTGTTGGGCATGGAATTTGTCCCATGAGATAAGCCCATCTCCCCCTTGCTATTACTATCAACTCCACTGATCTAGACCACTCCAAATAATTTCTGCAATCTAGTTTGGTAGATATGATTTGAAAAATATCTACCTTGTCGTTTATGGGCTGCTCAGAAATTTTGTAGGAAATTTCAATCCCTTTTTCTTTACTTGTCATTTGTATATATATCTATTCTTTTCTTCTTTGTTAGGGTTCTGCTAAAAGAGGTAAAGCAGCCACCAGAGATGAGTTGTGCAGTCTTTCTTCTCAAGAATATGCCGATGTCAATATGCTGCTCCAATACTATAAGAAATATACTCTTGACTGCGTCATAAGTTGTTTTTTGTTTTGATCAAACTGTGGCTGAATCCCTTACTTAAGTAAGTTATCATCACCAAGGCATTAACGATGAAGGGAAGGCAAGAACGACACTTTGACCTAATGATTCTGTTGCAACAATCTTAAGAACTCTGAGATCTAAAATTCAGCAATGTTTAAAGAGATCATATAAGGGTTTCATATGATTACCTTGCTACGACATACTCAGCAATCACCATGCTTGATGTCAAACCAGGTGATTCAATTCCAAAGAGATTTACCAATCCTTTCACACCATGGATTTCCTCTCCCTATATAACGAAATCCAAAGCAGTCTGTTTTGGTCCCGAGAGCTTCTTTCTGATACCAACATAACCTGGCTTCAATGAACCTTCCTCTAAATTAGGTAGGGTAGTATTTTCGTATTTTAGGATAGAACTTTTCTGTACTATTTGCATCTACGGAATAATCAAACTATTCAATCTGAAACAAATCTGCACACTTATCTTGTGCAGAAACTTCAAAAACTTTTTGCACCCTTTCCTTGTGCAGTCACCCATGTCTTCTTGCAGAAAACACTTTACTTTATCGCCTTATAGGCTCTAATACCATGTTATAAATTAACAAAATAAAATACTTACAAAATGTGACATATTGGAGACATGCCATCTAATCTACCTCTATGCGTAGAGAAGGCCACAATCAGCTGCTGCCTACGTTGTTTCTCTCACTTACTTCTATTCTAACCCTTATCTCTTATTTATAATAACCTTTTAACTTGAAAGACTAATCTACCCCTATTACTAATTATGTATTACAGTTAAAACATAAGTAATAAAATTGTAAAACATGTCCACTTTGGAAACCTGAATTCTATCTTTAACAGTGAGGATCTTCAGCAAGGAGAAGATTAAAGATTATTTAGTTGATGATCCTAACTACAATATGTAAATGTGAATGTATTTCATTTTTTGCTTCATAATATGTAATTTTTTCAATTGTTCAATGGTGAATGATCAATATGTACTAAACTTTGCATTATATGAATTCTTTGCAATTATCAAATTTTTCCTAAATTTTTCCGATTTTGTGGATTTTTTTTGAATTTTCAACCCTGTTTCTCATGGAACCAAAATGCAAGACTTGGACGTTCAAGTCCCATAGATACATGGGATCCAAGGACTACATTGCCTCACGATCACCATTAATTTGTACTTGTGAAAGATTCATCGGCACAATATTGCACTACGTCCTTCATGATGGTTCAACATTGATTTGATATTTACAACATTGATGTGAACTCCCTTTAATTATGAGAATATTGCAGTAAAGAGGAGGCTATGTTATGTGCAAAACTGTACGAATTCTTGTTGCTTGGCTCTACCACTAGCCACATAGGAGCACAAAAGGATGGAATTGCGAAGAGGAAAATAAACGGTAAGCTATGTAAGAGAAGAACATGGGAAGAGGTGCAAAAAAAGCTGAATGGAAAATATGCGACATCCAATTATCACTACGACATAACTCAATTATTTAAGCATAATTCTTCCGATTATCATCATGTGAATTGTTCTTGGGTATGGTCCTATAGTGTTTCTCCTATAACCTACTTGTATCATTACCTATCTCCACTAGATGTGGATCTAATACAGTTCTTAGCTGTTGCTCAGAATGAATTTCCACAGCAGCTTGTTGTCTGATGTGGTGGTTATGGAATAAGAGCATCTTAAAACAAAAATATATAAAAAATATGAGGCTGAGTCGAAGGAAGCTATTGTTCGAAAAGAGCAAAGTTTGAAATATGCAACAACTACTAAGCATTTTTCCATACAAAGTGGAGTCGGCTACATTGATTCTTTGTTTCCATAGAGTATGATCATGTGCCTAAGCTTGTCCCTAAGCTAGATCATTCTTTGTTAGTTAACTCAACATAAACCAGATCATTCTTTGTTGTTTCCTTCCAATATTTTTTTGGGTCTTTCTTCTGTTTTTAACATTTTTACAGTCTAGTTTTTCATACTTTCTTATTGGAGCTTCTTTTGGTCCACTTTCTACATGTCCAAATCATTTTAAATGATTTTTTCTTATTTTATCATCTATTAGTATTACTCTTAATTTGTTTCTAATACAATCTTTTCTTGTATGGCCACTCATCCATCTCAGCATTTCATTTTTGCCATGAACATGTTGATGATTATGATTAACGGCTCAATAATCAAAACCATAAAACATAGCAGGATTTTAATAGTGTCTCTTGTCAATACCTGATGTACATCTCCATTTTAACCAATCTAAATTAATTTCATGCATAATATCGTCATCAATTTTTCATATCGCTTTGAAAAACTGATCTTAAGTATTTAAAAGTGAGGGATGCAATATGTGTCAATCTTAATTTTTATGTTATTTACAGTAACCAAATGATCAAACTTATATATATGAGTTTGAAATATATTAAATGAAAAATTAGATGGTTGTGAGTAACTAAAGAACACAATTAGAATGTAATTGTTGAAGCTAAAGGTCAAAGTACTGTATGAATTTGGATTTTGACTTTCAGGTGACTAAGATGTGATCTCACATTATTCTTCCAATCAATTAGGAATACGGATTGGTGATAGTTGCACAACATCCGGTGGGGCTAGATTTTAGAATTCAAGTGGGGGCTTCTTGCTGGCTCCACCTATGGAGACAAGAAGAAAGCCACCAGGATGAGATGATGGAACTTAACTGTAAAAGGTCATGGACTAAATATTCATTTTTGAGAAAGGCAAAGGAAAAGAGAATGGAAGCTAACTAAATACAAGTCGAATTCCAGCATAAGAAAAACTTGATCAGATAATGAACAAGGAATGACATTGTATCATCATGTTATCAATAATTTGAAGAAGTTTCTAACGGGCAGTTGAGAAATAGTCAATGGGCTGATGATGGTAGACTATGTAGACAGTGATAAATTCTTTAGAATGAGGGACCCCTTATAGCAAGTTGGCATTCTATTTCTAAAGTTTGTGGCTGAACTAATTCCCGTAAATTTTACCTATGGCTGGGTCCTCTAAAGGGTTTTCGTTCAAGGGGGCAAATGTTCTTTAGGAACAAAATGCATCTCGACTGGACTATTTGTTTATGTTGCTTATATCAAAACAATGTTGGTGTCTTTTTTTAAGAACCTTCTTAACTGTCAGGAGGCAAGACTGCCATTGTTCAAGATTAAAATATGGTTTTCCACATTTATGGTTTATGTTATTGATAATCAACTGATTGGACCGAAAGACCTTAACCATATAACTTAATTGCTGCTTATTCAGCTAATGTATATGATCGAGCCTTCACTGGGTTTTGACATTCCTTTTTATTTATTTATTTATTTTTGTAACTATATTCACTTTCAAGAGGATTCTACAAATTATGATAGGGCTACGTGGAAACAAAGAATCCATATAGCCGACCCTATCTAGCATGGAAAAGGCTTAGATGTTGTTGTATATTCACTTTCAAGGAAGTCCTGAGAAGACGGATGTGGCTTTTAGGTGTCCCAACTTATCATTGGAACTGAATTGTTTTCTTCTACTGTTAATCAGTTCATATTGAATTTATATCACCATCCTCATGACTTATTCTCTATTAGGTTTGCACTGGAGCAAAGAGTGAGCAACAATCTAAGCATGCAGCAAGAAAGGTGGACGCTATCTTTGAATGATAAATTAGTGTATCGTCAAAGTTATTACGGATAATATATGTTTGCTCTTTGCTGTTTGCCTTTGGGAGAGAAATTGTGTGCGCGCGCATGCGTGAATGTTTGTGTGTATGTGATGAAATGGAAAAATTTCGTGAACTGACATATCATTTGTTGCTTTGTACGCTCTCATCATGCAGAAGCTTGGATTTCCTGCAAGATTCAAGGTGTGGTTCTTTTACATCTGTTCTTATTCAACTTTATGTGCTTTGCTTGTACTTTTGATTCATCAAATGTTAGTGTTATCGAAAACTAAGCAGTCAAACGATCAAATATTTGTTCCATAGGATTTCAAGATCCAGAACATTGTGGGCTCCTGTGATGTTAAATTTCCCATCAGATTGGAAGGCCTTGCGTATTCTCATGGTGCTTTCTCAAGCGTATGTTCTAAGTCGTCAATTTCATAATTTATTGATGATGGAAATAAATTTGTTACAGTAAACTAGTTCATCTCTCTCTCTCTCTCACACACACACACGCACACAAAAGAAAAGACAGTACATGCACACATGTACGCAGCACAACTGCGCCAACATCATGCTCTACGGATATTGGTTTCACTTTGTCAACTTGACAGTACGAACCAGAATTATTCCCTGGATTGATTTATAGGATGAAACAGCCAAAAATCGTTCTGCTCATATTTGTCTCCGGCAAGATTGTGTTGACTGGTGCTAAGGTGATTTCTAACCCCCTTGTTTCTTCCATATACTATTGTGCTTTGCTGATGTTTCTTCTGTACAGGTAAGAGATGAAACTTACGCAGCTTTCGAGAACATATATCCAGTGCTAACCGAGTTCAGAAAAAGCCTACAATGGTACGTATCTTTGCATCTTCGTGGCTTGATATTCTTTTAATGCATTTACCATTTCAAAGATGCAGTCTTTTTTCTTTTGGCTACCTTTTGGCCGCTTGAAATTTATGCTGTCACAGAAAGTTGTGCTTAGATTGAGCACCAGGCATCTAAAAGGCGCGAGGGTTTTGGGCGGGGAATTAGTCATATCAGTAACCCGTGCAGGTGCTATCAAGGTTAATTTTTTTTTATATATTATCACCCATCATAAAACATAAAATGCTTTTAGAGTGGGTGGTTGGGTGTGGCGCCTACCATGTACTAGGAGCCTTGTTTGAATCCTAGCAAATGCAGCTTTCATTTGACTGCTCTTTGTTATCTATTTATTTTTTTCAAGAGTTCGTAATTTATACTTATAGCATTTCCTTCTATATGTACTTATATGTTATATATTTTGCACTGTTTATATAATTTTCTTTAAGTATAGATCTATACCTCTAGATATATTTATATATACTTTTATATATATATATATATATATATGTTTTGTATACCATTAAAGTTAAAAGGTAAATATTATAGAGCAACAATTAGACCTGTCATGTTTTATGGTTCTGAGTGTTGGACAGTTAATCATCAACATGTACCAAAAAATGTTAGTGACATAAATGAAGATGTTGAGATGGATGAATAGTTATAAAAGAAAAGACATTATACATAATGAGGTTCCACAACAACAACAACTAAGCCTTTTCCCATACTAGACGGGGTCGGCTACATGGATTCTTTGTTTCCACAGATCCCTATTGTGTGCCATGTTAGCAGTTAACTCACAATAAGCTAGATTATTCTTTATTGTTTCTTTAACACTTTTGTGGTCGTCCTCTACCTCTTTTAATACTTTTCAAATTTAGTTTTTCATACCTTCTTATAGGTTCTTCTTTTCATCTTCTTTCTATATGTCCAAACCATCTTAAATGATATTCTCTAATTTTATCCTCTATTGGTGCCACTCCTAATTTGTTTCTAATAACCTCATTATGTATACGGTCTTTTCTTGTATGACTATTCATCCATCTCAACATCTTCATTTCTGTCATAGACATCTTTTGTACATGTTGATGATTAACTGCCCAACACTCAGAACCATAAAACATGATAGGCCTAATTGCTGCTCTATAATATTTACCTTTTAACTTTAATGGTATCCTCTTATCACAAAGAATACCTTATGCTCCTCTCCATTTTAACCAACCAACATTAATTCTATGCGTAACATCTCCATCAATTCTTCCATCACTCCGAAAAGTTGACCCTAGGTATTTAAAATTTTCCTTTTGGGGGATGCAATGTGTGCCAATTTTAATTTCTATGTCCTCTAAGGTAACCAAATGATCAAACTTACATTCTATATATTATGTCTTTGTTCTACTAAGTCGGAGGCCTTTGCTTTCTAATGTTTCTCTCCATAGTTCCAATTTTCTATTAACTTTTTCGTTAGACTTCTCCACTAATACAATGTCATCTACAAATAACATACACCAAGGTACTTCATCTTGAATATGTTTTGTTAACTCATCAATCACTATTATAAATATGGACTTAAAGTTGATCCTTGATGTAACCCAATATTAACTTCAAAGAAGTCTATCATTCCTTCATCAGTTCTCACACATGTTTTTGCACCATCATACATGTCTCTTATAAGGTTAATGTATGTCACTGGGATACCTCTTTTTTCTAAAGTTCTCCAAAGAACCTCCCTCGATATCCTATCATAAGTTTTTTCTAGATCAATAAATATCATATGAAGGTCTTTCTTTTTTGCTCTAAAATGTTTCATAAGACGTCTCAAAAGGTGAATCGCTTCAACAATAGATCTGCCTGGCATGAATCAAAATTGGTTCTTTATTGTACTTGATACTTGTCTTAACCTACGTTCGATAATTCTTTCCCATAATTTCATGGTATGACTCATTAACTTGATACCTCGATAATTCGCACAATTTTGAATATCTCCCTTGTTCTTATATATGGGTATAAGTGTACTTGCTCTCCATTCCTCGGAACTCTTTTGGTTTCTACATATTTCATTAAATAGTCTTGTGAGCCAAGTGATTCTTATTTCTCCTAGTATTTTCCAAACTTCTATAGGAATATTATTTGGTCCTACCGATTTACCACCCTTCATATGTTTAAGAGCCTCTTTGACTTCATTTTTTTGAATATGTAGGTAGAAATTGTGGTTTATATACTTTTCTGATTTGGCTAACTCTCCTAAGCTAATACTAACATCTTTATTTTCATTAAAAAGCTTATAAAAATAGTTTTTTCATCTATTTCTTATATCATCATTCGCCACTAGAAATTTTTTATCCTCGTCTTTGATGCATCTAACATAATTAAGATCTTTAGTTTTCTTATCTCTAACCCTAGCTATCCTAAAAATATCTCTTTCACCCTCTTTTGAATTGAGTTTTTTATATAAATCCTCCCAAATTTTAGCTTTTGCTTCACTCACTGCCTTTTTCACTTCCTTTTTTGCTTTCTTATAAGCCTCTAAAGTTTTACTAGTTTTCTTAGCATAATGTAATTTGTAACATGCCTTCTTTTCTTTGATTTTATTTTGCACTACTTCACTCCACCACCAAGCTTCTTTTTGTGCCGGTACACCACCCTTAGATACACCTAACACATCTTTCGCCACTTTTCTAATATCTATAGCTATATTGTTCAACATATCACAGGGTGTACCAATATAATTCCAAACATCTCCTTGAATGACTTTTTGTTTAAATATATCTTCTTTCTCGCTTTTGAGGTTCCACCATTTAGTCTGAATAGCTCGATGCACTCTTTTCTTCTTTGTTTATTTTTATATTTGTAAATCCATAACTAAAAGTCGATATTGGGTGGTTAAGCTTTCTCCTGGAATTACCTTGCAATCTTTACAACATGCTCTATCTTTTTTTCTACAAATAAAGTAATCAATTTGTGTTTGTGATAAGCCACTCTTATAAGTAATTAAATGTTCATCTCATTTTTTGAAGATTGTATTGACTATAAAGAGATCAAATGCCATAACAAAATTTAAAATCTCCTTCCTTACCTTCCTCATTTATATCCCCAAAACCAAAGTTTTCATGAATCCCTTGATATCCTACTACCTAGGTCTTTACCGACATGTCCATTTAAGTCTCCTCCTAAACAAATCATCTCCCTTTGTAGAATCTTTTGAATCACCTTATCTAACTCTTCCCAAAAAACTGTCTTTATACTATCTTCTAGTCCTACTTAGGGTACATAAGCACAAACTATATTCAAAACCTCTGCTCCTAACACTAATTTCAACGTCATGATTCGGTCACCATATCGTTGTATGTCTACTACACTATCCTTTAAATCTTTATTTATGATAATACCAACTCCGTTTCGAGCCTTTTCTTTACTAGAGTACCATAATTTAAAACCTGTATCTTCTATCTCCTTTGCTTTTTCTCCAACCCATTTTGTCTCTTGTAAATATAGAATATGAATCTTTCTCCGAATCATAGTATCTAACACCTCCATTAGCTTACCAAATAATGTTCCGATATTCCAAGAACCAATACAAATCTTATTATCTAGGACTAGCTTCCTTACCCCCCGCATCCGTCCATAATCAAAATGCGGAGACCTTCTTTGGAAATTATTCACTACATTCGGGCGGCAATATAGTGGGACTAACTTCTTTACCCACACCCGTCCATGATGTGGGAACCCTCTCTACAATTGATTCACTACATTCGGGCGAAAATGTAGTGGCCCTTGCTTACTTATTATTGCATTCGGGCTCTGCAGCACGTCGCTAGGCAGGGATGCCCTAAAGCAATGATCATAATTTTTGTAATCTATGTTATAAAAATCCGATGAAGTTGTACGCTGACTGTAGGAAGCCTAACACAACCCTCCTCCTTTATCTGGGCTTGGGACCGGCAATGCAAGGGTGATCCCTTACATGGGCGGAGTTATACATACATAATGAGGTTATTAGAAATAAATTATGTGTGGCACCAATAGAGGATAAAATGAGAGAATATCATTTAAGGTGGTTTGAACATATAGAAAGAAGATCAAAAGAAGAACCTATAAGAAATGAAAAACTAGATTTTGAAAGTATTAAAAGAGGTAGAGGACGACCACAAAAGTATTGAAATGAAACAATAAAGAATGACCTAGCTTATTATAAGTTAACTGTTAACATGACACATGATAGAGCTGTGTAGAAACAAAGAATCCATGTAGCCGACCCCGTCTAGTATGGGAAAAAGCTTAGTTGTTGTTGTTGTTGTATCATTTCGTGTGTCTATTTCTATTTCCGTTTTGGTGCAACTTAAGTAACTATGAATATAAAGGGATTTACACACCCGAAAAGTTAAGATTTAAAACCAAATTACAGAAATAACTGAACCGTGCTGTACCAAAAACATTCGGTTGAGTCTGTTTTAACCCTTTTTTCTAAAGCCTTGTCAAGATCTAATGCTAATTGTATTTTAGGTCATGGAGCAACATTTTGATCGATAGCAATGAGCGTTAACAATTGATATATTACCTATCTAACTTTTTTCTTTGGTAATTGCTTATGTAATTACTTACATCCTTTTTACTATTTATACATCTTTTTTCAAAAATATTGAAATTACCTTCATCACTTCTCTTTTTTTTCACCCAATTTAAGTAAGGGCAAGGGTCTCTCTCTCATTGAATCTTTTTTACTGTGATGATTGACAAGTCATTCATTTTTAGTGTTTTCTTCACTGCAACTGTCTTACGAATTTTGCCGAAGAAAAAAAGAAACAAAGAAAAATAATTCAAAACAAGAAAAACAAAATCAATAATAATAAAAATAACAAGAAGAAGAATTAATAAAAAAATAAAAAAACATATGAGTATATTTTTACAAACATAACACGAAACAAGAAACACGTCTCAAAGAGATGCATCGGTGTTGTCTCGACTTGGGAATTTAATGTTTTTTTGTTTTGATTCCAGTTGAAAAATAAATCAATGCATCAAATAAATAATAAAAAATATATTAAATCAACGAAATATTATATCAAATCACTTAAACCCTTCTCAAAATGGTTTCTTTTTTTCAAGCGAATCTGAAATACTATAGAACAATGAAGATCGAGCATGGAGTCGTGAGTCACCGGAGAAATGGTGTGAGACACTTGAAGGTAAGGTGAAAACTCAAGTAGAGTTTCAAACTATCAGGAGCATCAGAAAGATTTTAATGGGACTACAATTGATTTTAATGGGACTACAATTGAAATCACTAGAAAAAAGAGGAGAGGAGTGTGTATAGTAAAAAGAATATGCGCATATGAATTATGTTACTTGAAAATTAATTTAAAACATGAACGATGTAATATATCGAAATGCATGAAAATCAATTCTGTTACTTTATACAGATGTTGATAATTCGGTCAGTTTGGTTAGGTTTTGGTTGTGTGCGTTCAAAACTGAACGAACTCAAATGCCAGAATTTGTCACAATCTTGAGACCAAAATCGAACCAAAAAAATTGAAAAACCGAGTTTTAAAGGGAAAAATCGGTCACTTCTACTATCTTCTCGGAAACAATGATTCTTGATCACACCTGTGATCTGGTGTGCTTTCGATAACTGAGCTTAAAATGATTGTAAGTTTTGTCAAATAATCGATGAAGCACAAAGAGCTAAAGCTTTCCTTGCTAGGTGTTCGAATTCAAGTACAAGTTCAAGTTCGATATTCAGGGTGCCGATAGCTAGGAGTCTGCCTAACCCTAGCTTGTCTATAAAAAAAAAAAGCTGTCACTTTCGTTATGACTGCATTCTAGGTTTACAACTGTTTAGTTATGTTGTACCCAAAAAGAAAGGACACACAGAAAACGACAAATCTCAAAATTAGGAAAGAAAGAAATAATACTATGTAAAAATATATAATTATATTTTTTGAAATATATATACATCTTTAAAATATATATAATTAGATATATGGTGCAAAATATATACTTATATAGATATGTAATATATAGGTATTTGTGTAAAGAAATAATAGAAGTATGTATTGTAAAAAAATAAAAAAAGCAAATAAACACCAAGAAGTTAAATGAAATCTGCACTTATTAAACACATGACAGGTATCGTGTCCAACTAATAGCGTTTCGTCTTTTTGGTGGATGATATGTTATATAAAAAGTTTAAAGTGAAGTTGAAACATTGTGGAAATGTTTGGGCAACGTTTCGGCGGTGAATCCCATTTCGATATCTTTCCAAAATGAGAAACGTCCAGGGACGTTTCCGTGCAACCTTGCTTTTCGGTATACAGTGCATACGCACACACTTCATCATTGTTGCTCATTTTCTGATTCGTTTGTTTTCAACAATGAGATTGCGTAAATCATACTGCCTTGTGTTGATCAGATTTAGAAGCCTTATTCCTGCTGATCATGATGAAGGCTCCAGATTTCTCATAAATTGGGTGCTGCACCATTGTTCTCTGAACTTATCCCAGTCTTCTCATAGCTGCTTGTGCTGAGGAAGAGTACTCAATTGTAAATATTTGAACGGTTAAGGTTAGCAGTTTCTTGTTGGTGGGTTGTGTTTCACTAATGTGGATGCTGTGCCCTCCAGCGTTTCTAGCGAATGAACTTTGTGTGGAGAACTGAGACGCAGAGTCATCGAAGGCATCCGATCAGCTTTGTGCTTATGAGCTTAGTCATGGAAACCCAAACACTGAATACAAATACATGCAGTTAGCGCATGAACTTTGTCTTAAGTTGGGATGTAGTTTTGCTAATAAGATGATACATTCTTCAAATTAAAAGTATTTTTTTCTTCAAAGATGCGGACTTCGTTCCAAAAGAAGACTTCAGAGCAGCATATGTTACAATGAAATGGCCATTCTCGACTCGGGTAACGATTGGACTGGCCATCTAGCCGTTACCTGAGGAGAGGCCGGATAAGTAACGGGCAGCCGTTACCGGAGGAGAGGCCGGATAAGTAACGGGCAGCCGTTACCGGAAAATCAGGTAATGACCATCCATTATCTCTCCCAGACGAGGGAAGTCAAGAGAGGAAAAAGCCAGACGACGGGGGAGCGGGTGCCTATAAAAAGACAACCATTTACAAGGAGAAATACAGATTCACAGATATACAAATTCACAGTGATATAGAAAAACACAGTCGTCTGAGAAAACCCTCGTGTGGAAACATCGCGACATCTTCAACATCCGCTGCGCTCACTGAGTCGCCGGCGACCCAGAAGACCGAAAGGTAAGCGCTGAAATCTCCATCAGTGGTATCAGAGCCTGGTTCCCTGCAAAAAAAAAAAGAGAGAAGAGGGTTAGAAAAAAAAAATTTAGAAAGAGAGAGAAGTCGACGATCGACAGTCGAACAGGGAAGCTAGAGGCAAGCCGGAAGGAAGCCCCAAAGGCAAAACCAGAGGGGAGCCGGCAGAAAACCCCAAAGGCAAAACCAAAGGCAAGCCGACGGAAAGCCCCAAAGGCAAAACCAGAGACAAGCCGGAGGAAAGCCCCAAAAGGCAAAACAACGGTAAGCCGGAAAAAGCTCGAAGGCGAAACAAAAACAGTAAGCGACGAACAACAGCCGGTTGGAGTGCTTGAAAGAAGAAGAACCCGACAGCTAATAACCGACGCCGCCGGTCGGCCATCGGCCGAACCCCTCCCTCTCCCTCTCTCTCTTTAGAAAAATCTAGAAGTGTAAAAGTTTTTTATTTTTTCACTTTTATAGTGATATAAATAAAAAAAATGCGGTTTTTAGAAAACCGTGGCAGGAAAACCAACGGTTTTCAAAACCACCATCGATTTCTCGAAAACCACCTCGGGTTTTGAGAAAGAAAGACAGAACTGCCCCCTGTCATTTTTTGATTATTACGAAATTGTCACGGTAAAAGAATAGGTTTACCCATTGGCCGTTTTTGAAATTTACAAAAATACCGAAGGCTGTTAATTTACGGTATTATCCAACTTGGTTTGAAAAATATCTTTTCTGCCATTCAGTCAAAAGACAGGTTTACCCCTGTTCCTTTTGAAAAATTATAGATTGACCTTGAGAGTTAAAATTATGATTTTAACCTCGATTAGTTGCAAATTTTATAAGAATACCAAATAGTGATTTTATGAGTTTGTCCTTCTGATTTTACAAAAATACAAAAAGGGACAAATAAGTAAAATTACAGATTTATCCTTTGGTATTCGTTTAAGGGTTTATAGGCATAAAAACCCATAAGAAAATTATTAGTTTTTTCAATTATGCATCAAGTTAACGTGTTTCTTGCTCTGTGCTTTTTCTTTGTTTCCTTTAGAAAGAAAAAGACCGCTTGCTTAATATTTTTGCCAAACAAAAATGAGTTCTAGGATATGTGTATCCGAATTGGCAAAAACAGAGAAACTAAACGGTCTAAACTTTCAGACATTAAAGAGAAGAATCCCGTTAGCTCTAACACTAGATGGTGTAGAGTATGTGTTAAAGGAAACAGTGCGTCCTCCACCACCAAACGCAAATCAACAATAGTTAGAAATGTATAAAACATTTCTAAAAGACGATACTATAGCAAGAACTGTAATGTTAACTTATATGGAGGATGACCTGATTAGAGTCTTTGAAGAATTTGAGACTGCAAAAGAGCTGTTTGACTCGTTAACAGCTAAGTATGATACAACTGCAAAGTTGCATGTGCAGTTGCTACTACAAAAATACAACTCCTTTAGAATGAAAGAAGGAGAAAATGTAGTAGAACATGTAAATCATATGCTGGTAATAGCTAGGGATTTAGCCGTAGCAAAATCAGTCATCCCTGAAGCAATACAGATATCAACTATACTGAACAGTCTACCTCCATCATGGAATATGGTCACCACTACCTTAAGGTTAGAGCCTGAAATCAACCTTTCGGAATTGCCCCTAAAGCTAGCAATTGAGCAAGAACACATGCTCAAAAACAAAAGAGAAAAACTACTAGTGGTCCAGGATGAGTTGGCGTCTAGCTCAAAATCCAACCAGAAAAAGAAACCAAACAAAAAGTTTGGCAAGAATATCAAGAAAGGCGGTCAAGCTTTTAAGAAATCACAAGAAACCACTTCTCGGATCAAGTGCTTCAACTGTGGAAAGATGGGGCACTAGAAGAGGGACTGCCACAACAAGAAAGGTAGAGGAAACAACCCACAGCACGGACAATCAGAGAAGCAGGACATAATCTGTGTAATTTCAGAATGCCTATACTTGGACCGCCTAGTGACAGGTTGGTGGATAGACTCCGGAGCTACAAGACACATCTCAAAAACCAAGGAAGGGGCAATTGCTCTAAAGGAATATCAACCCGGAGAATATCGTGTGTACATGGGAAACAATATTTTTTCAGATGTTTTGGGTATTGGATCATTTAGGATATTTGTACAAGGCAAACCAATTGTACTGACCGATGTGTTAATTGTGCTATCTATAAGGCGCAATCTGGTCTCGGTCCCTGCCTTAGTAAAGAAAGGTTTTGAAGTTAGGTTTGTACCTAACAAGGTGATTATGGGAAAACATGAGAGAATCTTATTCTTAGGAGAATTTGATGTAGAACATGGATTGTTCAAGTTATCCGATAATGAAGTCATCAATCTTCTATTTATATTGAAAGTGTCTTTTCTGTTGATGTGAATATGTGGCATAAACGCCTAGGGCATATAAGTCTGGAAAAGTTGAGGAAATTATCCAACTTTGACTTATTATCCGGATTTGAGGAAAAGATTTTCAACAAATGTGAAGCTTGCATACAAGAAAAAATGACAAGGAAAGTCTTTCCCAAAGAAACAAAAAGGACAACAACCCTGTTAGAGATTATTCCTTGACTCATAACTTGACTTATCAGCAAGCAATGAATTTATCAGAAGCAATAAATTGGGAGAAAGCCATGGATGAGAAAATTGAATCCATTGAGAAAAACCAAGTTTGGGAATTGGCTGATTTGTCAAAAGGAAGAAAAACTATAGGCTGTAAATGGGTTCTAAAAAAGAAATATAAGGTCGATAGTACAATTAACAAGTTTAAAGCGAGGTTGGTTGCAAAGGGTTTTTCGCAAAAGGAAGGGATAGACTATGTTAAGACATATTCCCCAATTGCGAAATTTGCATCCATACGTATAATCCTGGCAATATCTGTATACTATGATTTGAATTTACATCAGTTAGATGTAAAGACCACATTTCTAAATGATGACTTAGAAGAAATCATATACATGTAGCAGCTCGAAGGATTTGTGATTGAAGGACAAGAAGATAAAGTGTATAGGTTAAAAAAATCCCTATATGGCCTAAAATAGTCACCTCGTCAATGGTATTTGACTTTTCAAAATGCCATTATAGAACTTGGGTTTGTGGCTAACAAACTTGATCACTGTATTTATGTTTGGAACAGTGGGAGCCACTTTGTCATCTTATCATTATATGTCGATTACATATTGTTAACTGGAAATGACAATGAAATGATTGTTAAAACCAAGTCATGGTTGAACTCCAAGTTCGAAATGAAGGATATGGGAGAAACATCATATATCATGGGTATAAAGATCTCTCGAGATAGAGGATCTAGACTCTTATGCCTGAGTCAAGAGAGATATATAGACTATATCCTCAAGAAGTTCAAAATGGGTGAATGCAAGTCTGTAGATACACCTGTTGCAAAAGGGGTGAAACTAAGTAAGGCTGATTGTCCCGGTGAAGGAGACGATAAGCCTAATGTTCCTTATGCTCAAGCTGTTGGCAGCTTGATGTATACTATGTTGTGTACAAGACCTGATATCAGCTTTGCTATTGGTCTTGTCAGTAGATATCAAGGTAATCTAGGTTGGCAGCATTGGATAGCTGTAAAAAGGATTCTAAGATATCTGAAAGGAACAAAGGACTTGAAACTATGTTTTCAAGCAAATGAACTAGAAGTGGTAGGATACTCAGACGCTGACTTTGCTGGGAGCAAAGATGACAACAAATCAACCTCAGCACAAATATTATTATTTGGAGGTGGTATTGTTTCTTGGGTATGTAAAAAATAGAGCTGTGTAGCGTTGCATACACAGGAAGCTGAGTATATTGCTTATTGTATGGCTGCAACAAGTGCTGTCTGGATAAGCCGCTTCATACGTGATTTGAAACTGGAAATAACAGATGAGCCAGTGGTTATCTATTGCGATAACAATGCAGCAATTACTCTTATTAAGAGTGGAGCAGATTGCTCAAAAAGCAAGCATATAATGGTAAAATACCACTATGTTCATGATATGATTATGAAAAAAGAAATATCCATCTCATACATGCCAACAGAAGATATGTTGGCAAACCCCTTAACCAAAGGCATAACGAAAGAACTCTTCTCAAAACATGTTAGAAACATGGGTTTGAGATATATTGTTGTATAGCCATACAACGGGTGATTTGTTGTGTAGGGAAATAACCACACAACAGGTTCTGATTGCAATAGTAATCAGGAATCGACATAACTAGTGAAAACCCCGAGAAAGTGGGGGAAAACAAGTATGTCGATACACTTGGCTCGAATGGCCAAGTGGGAGATGTTACAATGAAATGACCATTCTCGGTTCGGGTAACGGCTGGACTGGCCATCCAGCCGTTACTTGAGGAGAGGCCGGATAAGTAACGGACAGCCGTTACTGGAAAATCCGATAACGGCCATCCGTTATCCCTCCCAGACGAGGGAAGCCACGAGAGGAAAAAGCCAAACGATGGGAGAGCGGGTGCCTATAAAAAGGCAACCATTTACAAGGAGAAATACATATTCACAGATATACAGATTCATAGTGATATAGAAAAACACAGTCGTCTGAGAAAACCCTTGTGTGGAAACCTCGCGACATCTTCAACATCCGCTGGAAAATCCTTGGTTTTTCTGTTTTTCATTTGGTTAAAGGGGGAGGCCTAAGCCATACGTGTGCCTCGGGTATCGAACTTATGGCCTTCGACTATGTGTGCATGAGCGTATATAAGATATTTGTCGCGTGCAGAAGGGTTGGCTTGGGTTCGGATTGGCCGTCCCCCTCATCCTTCCACCCTTCTCTAGCGAAAAGCCAAATTCCAAGATGGTTCTTTTTAGGAGGGCACAAAGCATATTGTTTCCTCCTTTTGGTATGGTGTCGCAGGACGGGACTACACGCGGATTTTGTCGGCTTTTGTTGGCCTCTCTATTTCTGATGGATGGGCCCTAAGACATTCCCAAGTTCAAGCCAAAATCACTCTAGAGCCATTTGGAGTTTTTTTTCTCTCTCTCTCTCTCTCTCACTCTCTCTCTCTCTCTCACACACACACACACATATATATATATATATATAAAAGAGAGACAGAGAGAAAGAGAGTAGTTGTTAGACCGTCACCGTTCATAAGGTTCATTGGGTGATGATGATCAAAGCATCAATCCCGAATAACATTTAATGCATCCATATGTATTTAATGGCCTTGATTCCCTTATTGTTATTGATGTTGATGGGTAACTTAGCTTGTGTTATTAATGGACGGTGCAAATCGTCTAATAGAGTCTTATATGAGATAGTATCGAGTATCTCCCAACTTATATAGATATACATATATATACACATATACACATATATATATATACATACATATGTACATATATATATATATATATACATATATACATATATATATATATATATATATATATATATATATATATATATATATATATATATAGAGAGAGAGAGAGAGAGAGAGAGAGAGAGAGAGAGAGAGAGTCTCTAGATTTAGGGAAACCATCAAAAGAGAGAACCACAATCCATCATCTCCTTCCTCATAGTAGAGATTTGTAAGAAAATAGATACTTTTTGAAGGTTGTATTTAATGTATCATGTGTATTAAATGCTCTTTTATCACATCAACTATTCATCTCAAAGATTGAACACTCATGATGCGTTCTTTGTGGTTTTTTTATTTTGATAGATTTCCTACATATATAGACTCTCTCCCTCTCTCTCTCTCTATATATATATATATATTTAGAGAGAGAAATGCAAACATACATGCTGGCTCCCAGCTCGAAGATCAATAAATTATGTTGACTCTTGTTAGTTGGTGCTGTTACTTGCCCTAGGAGCCTAGGATCTGATGGTGGTGTATATGGACTGGGAATGGAGAGAGTGGTCACCTTTGTTCTGGAGCTTCTCAAACTCAGCATGTGCATGGGGCACACACAGTTGGCTGCATTATCGCATGCATGCACGCACACCCACATGCATGTATCTTTGTGTGTATACGCAGCAAATAACATTTACGAAGAATTAATTCTATCCTAAGTAACAATTAACTGTGCATCTAAGTGCTTTTCCTAATCATTTTTTTTGAGACAATCCAGCCTATTCCTGCAAGTAGTTCTAGAGGAAGCTCATCAATGGCCAAGACTAAAGGTGGAGTTGAGACTTTTGTAGCATATGGCCGAAGGGATTTAAATTGAGGACCACCACCTTTTAAAGGTAACTGTTATTTGTACTATAATTAGTTGCTCCCAAACGTATGTACGTACAATAATGTCTATATATATATATATATATATATACATAGACATATGAACGTGTGTATACATACATATACACAAGCGAATAGGCACTAAAATCATGAGACGTCCAAGACAAGGCACTAGCGAGGAGTAAAATATACAAATGAAGCGGTTGGGAAACGGCAATGCCTGTCCCCCTTCTCACACGCACTTCCATGGCATGGAGTGCCATCGCTGGTGCTCTCTCTCTCTCTCACTCGCACGCACGCAGGCACATATCATTTTGCTTGTGTTGTGCTTATGCTGCAAGTATGCTCGCACTCCTTTTGGAAACTTCCCTTTCAATTCTTTATTAATTTAATTACATTTGCTAAGGCTGGTTGGCTATGTTTATGTTTGTTTATTTGGGAGTGTTGCTGACATTCTGCAGTGGTGTCCCCTGTAAACTCTTGCTTTCTCCAAGTACGGCGAGATAGACTGGCCATTGGAGCTCATGGTGGTTCGTGCTGCATTCGTCCACACCAAACTATCGTATTAATTAAAATAGAAAAGAAATTAATTATAGCCATCCTTATTACCATACATGGACTTGTGATGCATGTATGGTCATGGTATATATGTACATATGCATGCATTTGTGTTATGTAAAATCGATTTTAGATGAAATAAAAAAGAGATATACGGTAGAATCGTAACCATAGAATATGGTCCAATTTGATTCTGACCTGATTCCCTACTAGGAAATTAAATTTGTCATGGAAAGTATACGTTGTAGTTATGTTTATAACTTACGAAACAGCCTTTTTTTTAGCTCATTGAAGCTCCTGTTCGATTCATTTCAGAAGCGCTATCGGGTTGAACAGGACAAAGACTTTGAGTTGAATGGGGCATGAACAACCCCATGTTGGGTTCGTTTGTCTCATTTGCTAGCCCTAGTGTGTGCATGGTACGTTAATTATTTTGATAAATAAAAGGATGTATACGTGCGTATCCTTCAGTATGCCTATTGTCTAATGCATGAGCGCATGCAACATGGAGCATATGAAAAAGATGGCAACTAGCCATCATTCTACCCACCTCCTTTGCTCCCTAATAATGCAAGCTTCCTATTTGCTGCACATCGCCTATTTAGGCATTCACTCTTCTCTTTTGACTGATTGAAGGCACCACCCATTCCTTCTGTCACGAACTTCTTTCTCTCTGGTGAGGTTCAATCCGAAGACGGATTTACATGTAAAAGCAGTAAAACGATCTCAGATTGAGCCGCGCCAATATCACTAGGTAGTAGAAAACATATAAAACTTCGTCAGATATTTCATGGCAGTTTTTGTGCAAGGTACAAATCTTTGGAAGATCATAATTTATTCAAGAATGGGAAAAGCTTAGTTTTGGTTCCGGCATGGACTAATCCGATGGTCCAGCGACGGTTATGGCTACGACAAAAAGAGCAAAAACTTGACCTGTTTCAGCAGGTACAGTTAATTTGATCCCCGGTGGTAGCTCTAAGACATACCAGTTTCAGAAGATACATAAGATAGATCATGTATTCTGAAATCTTAACCGTATGGAGACCTCACCAGGAACCTACCAGGAAAATTCCACAACCAAAAAGAAAAAAAATGAAGGAAAAGAAAAGGAAACGCAGTTGTCCATCTCCAAAGATGGACGGCTGAGGTTTCATAACAGAATTTAAATCTGATTCGTCCACTTATCTCAACGGGAATGGAGGATTATATGATACTATGATTCCGAAAAATCAGTGTATCATGTGATACATGGGTGTTATCCTACATCTCAGCAGTCTCGATGAATGTATTTAGTTGGACGGCCAAGATATAATGTAGAAGATCGGTCATCATATGCCAGATGACAGTATTTTCTCAAAGAAACAGATCATGCATGAGTGCATTCTTCCACTCAAACTTGGTGTGCTTTGTGGAAAGAATAGAAGATGCAAGGCTGCAGTAACGAATATGATTACTAATACACCAACAAACGGTACGCATGTGAAACAGCTTCGTGTGTGTTTCTATCCGTCTGTCTCTATATCGCACACACATATACGCAAATTTTGAAATAGATGATGCTTACGACGATGATTAATTGACGATAGTTTAGGTGAAAAGTTTATATATATAAGGCTTCTCTTCTTGCATGTTTCTCCTTTCGATATTGATATTATCAGCTATATGTATGCGCAGTTTAGCCAATGCTTGGCAAGTCTCAGAAGCCTTTGTCAGTACATGTGAATAAAGAAATCATAGGAGCTTGTTACAGAAGTGAAGGTGCACAGGGAATTTGAAGAGAGAGAAGTTTAATAAGAAATGAGAGTTCTGTCACCGGCCACCCCGGCGTAAGGCTTGAAGGCGTCCTTGGTCCCAAGGAGCGCCTCCTAGTTTTGACCTTAATTATGCAGGGATACCCACCTGAACTCATGACCTTCAACTTGTTGAAGGTCTAATCACCATTTGAGGCTCACTTTTATTTGCCTATTCGAACAGTTAATTGGGTATATCCACACAAATGCTAATTTGGTGAAACAATAAGAATTCTGTCTGTGGAAAGGGTTCTCACTCTGCAAAAGAAGCAGCCATTGGTGCTACTGATCAGGCCCATCCTGTCTTGCTCAGAAACTTGAGAGATGACCCGTTTCAGTTCCAGACTGAGAACAATTTTTTAAATCAGAGGAACGAGGTGAGTGCATATCATGTGTATATATAGAGGTAGCGGGAAATGCCCAAACCTTATCTCAAATAGATTTTGTCATCTCAACTGATTGATAATTGAGACGAAGGGTTTAGGCAATACAGTAAAAGCATTTAATGTACAATGCAAATTACAAAAGTACAAAAGTATTTTTAATTGAAATATTCATTATTAATCATGCTAATCAAATAATACAAATGATTGAGTAGATTTGAGCATGAATGGTGTTTGAGTGTTTACCACTCTCTCTCTTTATATATATATATATATTGACACATACATGCATACATGTGTGTGTTCAATTGTATGAGCTCCAGCTGCTACTTGTCCTGCCTCAAATTGTTCTAGCAAAAAACTGAAGATGGCTTTACCAACTCTAGTGACTATCAGAGGGTAACATGAGAAAACAATAGTCGCTCCCGACTGAGTGAGGGGTACCCTGAGAAATACATTCTTGTTTTTTCCTGGGAGGATGGTCCTCTAAGTGGAACCTCTGATAACTATATGTAATATATACTTTTTTAATGTTATCCGGTAGGGTTCTACCTGACCTCAGCTTGCCAATCACCCTTCCCCCCTTACAAAGAAGAAAAAATATAGTGACTTTAATTTTCGTATAGGAAATCACAGAAATTCCATCAGACCGACCTCCATCTTGTGTTCTGCTCACGCTGTTTTACCAACCTTTTGAAGAGACGGTTGCCAACTGAAGTCACCATCCTGGTCAATTTGATCAAACCAGACGCCAATTCCATAGCAAATGCCATCTGAAACCTGAGAATAGTATGGCCGACTTCAAACAGGAAGAGGCAGTTGCGTGAAATTCAGGTGAGCGTCCATATTGTTTTCAGAAGAAATTGGAGTGGGTGCATAGATTTTTCTCATCTCTTTGGGATATCAGATGAACAGCCACCTCATGCCATCAATGGCTCCGCTGCCGCTGAAAGTACCCCTTTCTTTACGGTGAAGATTCATACAAAAGCACTGAAACTTAAAAAGATCATATAACAGATATTTACACAAGCTGATAGTACCATGGTGCTCATCTTGAACCCCCGGCAGAGCCCTACCATCCTTTTCCTTGACACTCCAACACTCTTTCCTACAAAGATGCCGAATTTGGTGGCTGTTAGCAACCCCAGGGCAATCAGCAAGGCCCTCGCTGCCCAGTGGTAGTCCTCAAGGTGCTGGTACCTACCTCTTCAGTATCCCCACTCACTTTTCAAAGGATACGAGTTCTACCTCGGCCGGATCTGCCAAGAAACTCACCGCTTTCGTGAACAGGCGACCCGGAAGCTTGACAACAAGGCATCCGTTGAATAGTATGTGCCATATTCACCGTGTTTCCCATTTACCTCCTCCTTTCTGCGGCCACTTCTTTGGAGAAGACATTTCATTTCAGTCTCACAACTGATCCACCTTAAACGTCTGTTATCTCAAGCTCCGAGAGTGGCCATGTCAAAGTGTCTATATACCAGAAATCCAACAGTCCCCATTGCATATGGAATGAAGTATGTCGACAGGAGAATGCTTCTTCCCGTCTTCCTCGATCATCCTCACCCAATCCCAGCAGCAAAACCAAATGTCACCTTTTGGTTGGAGGGCGCAACCTCAGGGGATCATGAATCCCATGAACCCTTCTACGTAGGAAACCCATCACCATCAGCTTCTGTTTCCATATCAACAACTGTACTCACCTGTATATAAAAGCTTTCCTGATTGAACGAGCTCGAGTTTCACGAACGGACAAAATCGCCAACTTGAACGCCATCCTTCCAGAGTAACCAATTGGTTCAATATCAGCATTTATTTCCATACGAACAACGCATATCAAAGCTTTCCTGATTAACTGAGCTCAACTTTCTCGAATGAACAATATCACCAACTTGAAGGTGATCCTTCCAAAGTAACCAATCAATCAGTTGTGCTTTAGTTGACCTGCTTCCAAGGCTAATCCACCCACAATCTCCATATACTGCGTTTGGCTGATCCGTGCACCACAATCAGACTTCACATTTTTGCAAAGAGAATCAATACGTAGGATACGATTCCACATCTTCAAAGAAGTTGCAAGTACATGGATGCAATTATATAGAGACATGCACAAGGGTGTGAGGTTATGTTTGTTTGGACCAAGGTTTACACGAAACTTTGATCAAAGCAAAACTATTCGGTTTAACTTTTAAATTCAAGGCCAAGCTTCTATTGGTGCAGCTCCCAGCGCATGTTGACCGCACATATTTATGTGGGTTGCACCATAAGTATTGCGACAGTGCTGACACGAAGTCTGAGGCAGGAAGATTGACCCTATAAAATCTGTCCATGTTACAGAAACTGCCAGTTCCTCGCGTTTCCTATGATAGGTCCTCTGTATTAAGATAAATAAAATTCAGGCATATGATATCAAGAATCACCCTAACCAAATTGTTGTGGTAGAGGGTATCTCAAGGTGGGTTCGTAAATAACTTCAAAACTGGCTACTGATCATGATGATAGATGATCGTCTGCAAGTGGAAGCTCCATGAAGCAATTTACCTCAAAGAAAAGAAAATTGCTAAAACAAAAGGAAAGGAAATATTACTAACCCTTGTGAAAGCATGCAAAATATGTAGAATCAAAGGACGATTATGCATGTCATAATTGAAGCATCAACTGATGAAATTTTCAAAGGTAGCAGGCAGACCACTAAGAATTCTTGGCCTTTCTTGATTATTCACAAAGAATTCTTGGCCTTTCTTGATTATTCACAAATACATGATAGGTCTCCTCAGATGATTTACCACACCAAGGTATCACTCCACTCAACTTTTCTACAATGCCACAACCAAATCTCCATGAATCAGTCTCGAAAGAAATGGGACCCGTTACTCCAGGCTCCCATTGTTCTGCAGCCATGTAGTTTCTGTTCCAAGCCTTACAGATATGTCTGAACACGAGCGAGGGATTCCATAAAGAAGAAAGGAAGTCCGATATCTCCAAGAATTGCTTGGTCATGTTTATTCGGAAGAAAGTTAGAAGGCTTCAGGTTAAGTATCAAGATACCCCTTTGGGTGCAGTTCTGGAAGTCCTTGAGTGAAGTCAATCCCATATCTGAGAAAATTTCATGCATACGAGCAGAGGTCACGAACTACTAAATAGTCAACCATGGAGATTAAAAATGTAAAAATATGGAGGCATGTAAATTATCTTGATGCCAGCACTGGAATTTCATGATAAAGAAGAAGATTCTTGCAGACGAGCAACTTTTACTTAGAAAGAACAAAATCCTCTGCTGCACTGAAGGTGGCCTACACATTATGCAGTCTTTCTTTCTTTTCTTTTTTCTTATTGGCGACGTGGAAACTGCACCTCTGTAGAGACTGATCGTCACCTCGCAGCCGAAAACCATTAAGCTGCCCAAATATGTTCTTCAGGAGCTTACACCCTGGGTATGCACTTACTCGTTTAACGTTGAGGTCTTTTGACCAACCACGACCCCTCAACTTGATGGTCTTATTTCTGACCCCTTTGCTGACTGGTCCACTCTGATAGTGGTAGGCAACGAGTCTCCCAACTCAGCTAGGGTATCATACTCACCTCCTTTAGCTTGAAGGTCTTATGAGCGACCACGACCGCTCAACTTGATGATCTTGTGAACGACCCACCTTGCCATGGTAAAAAAAAAACGTATTTTTTTTATAACTCACGGTTTTACCGTCTATGGTGTATTTATCCTAGAGAATCCAATAAAAGAGGGAGTAATCCGCAAAGACGATGAAACCGAAACCTCTTAGTTGACTCGTGACCTTATCTCCCATGATGACCATGCGAGTTACCTCACCATAGTTTCCAAAATACTCCTTCAGCTTGTCTTCCATACTCCCATGAAACTTCACCGATGAACGGAGAAAAATATCGCAACGCGGACCTTCTTCACTTCTTTTTGTGTGGATATTTCACGCTTCAAAATCTGGTATCAATTTTGAAGTTCGGGTCTTTTTGGATAAATGAGTCCGAATATGTGAAGATTGATTTGTGTATGATGAAATTAATAGTTGTTTACCATTTATGTATTTTGCTTTAATATAAAGTTGTGTACTTGCTATTGTCATATACTTATGTTAATTGATGTCTCACTTGTTATAGCTAGAATATTATATATAATATATAATATTATATACCCTAGCCGTGTCACCACACCCAAAAATTTTGAAATTTGTCGTATCCCGCATCCACACCTGTGTCCGCACCCGTGTGACATAGTGTTTAACTATCTATCGTTTATTTACTATGTTTATATTTCATGTTAACATGAGCAAGGTTATAAAGAGCTGAATACAACCTGAATCTGTTCCGGAATGAGAATTATCTCTTCTCCTCCCGATCCTTCACTTCTTTCTTCATGGTAGCAGAGCGTCACAAGGATGTTGGGCGGCACAGGTGATGCATAACTACCGTTGGGTGGCTGCTTCTAGCTGCATGCGGTGGGCATTAGACGTCTGGCTGAAGCGTTCAACCTGCAGGAGAAGAAACCTGGGGGTGAAAGATTGCAACATGTGAACACAGTTCTTGAAATTCCCAAACTGACTCTAGATGGTGGAAAAGCTGGGTATGGTGTGTGGGGAGGAGGTGTTAGGACTTAACGACTACAGTCGCATTAATTAAGTTCACGTGACATTAATTATATTTAGTTCATATTAAATACTTATTTGATATATCTTTGTGAAAGTTCAAAAGTGTGAAAGTCATGTGAAGTGAGAATTGTGTATGTCAATATTATTAGATATTCTTTTGTATGATATTGATTGTTGGAAAATCTTACATGTAATTTTGTTAGATGGTAGGTCATGAACCTTAGTTCAAAGAGCTTGGAGAGAACATGGATGATCACACACGCGTTTGCCAGATCGAGCTCAGGTTTGATCTAACGATCAAATAAATCTTTTCACGAAGAGATACAGAGCGACCAAGGGACAAACCCAAGGAGGTGTGACTGTCCATTGGCTTTATTATAAAACTTGACTAGGACTTCCTAATTAGTATGGTTAAAAAAAGCCTCTTTGCTTTCCCTCTCCCTATCTTCTTTGTTCCTCTATATTTTTGGTGTAACTACTTGTGCTCTCCAATTAGTTAGGTACATACTCTCGCATGCCACGATCGTTTCATATTGGGAGGAAGGTATTGGTACCCTTGCATACGTGATAGTGGGGCATTGATTTTTCTAAGGTAAGTCTATGACGGTGACTCAAGCATATAAGTTTATTACTGATTTTTGTTTTGCTTTTCGTGTTTCTTGCACTGTTTGCTAATAAATATTTATGGATATGGCTTTTGTTAATCCAATATGTTTTTATTTGTTGCATATTACTTGTTTATGCATATGGTCCTACGGTTTCTTCCAATATTGTTAGAGAAACAAGTAACCATAGATAATGTCTTCAAGTGCTACTCTCCGACCTATCCTTGATATTGAAAAAGTATGTTGGCTCCCATTTTAAATATTGAGAATAACATGTGAAAATCTAGTTGATTGTTAGAGTTGCATGAATTCATTAAATCAGATTGTCCCCAACCTGATGTTTTTGACCCTAAAAGATCAGAGAAAATCATTGAGTGGAAGGAGACGTGTTTGTACTGTTAAATGTTTCATTTGATTTATATAATTCTCCTTCTTTTACGATAATGAAAGATCTGTGAGTTGCCTTGGACCAGAAATACAATACTAAAGACATTGGTATTAAAAATATTATGTGGCAAAGTTTTTGGAATATCAAATGGTAGATGAGAAATATGTGATTGAACACACACAAGTTTCAATTTCTATGTTATGTTCTTAAAGAAGCGAAAATAAAGTTTCTTGATAAATTTATCATTGTGTCTATTATTAAGAAGTTTTCTAAGTGTTTGGTCTAAATCTCAAGCATAAAAGGTGAGATGACCATAGATGATCTAACGATAAACATAACAATAGAATAGGAGTATAAAGGTTATAAATCGATTATGCCTATTGATAGTAACTCTAAACTCAATTAGACGATCAGAAAGAAGCAACCTAGTAAACATGCAAAGTATAATCTAAAAAGAAAGACCCAAAATAAATCATGCTAGATTTGTGGTGAAGTTAGACATTAAGGTAGGGAGTGTCCCTTCAAGAAAGCCAAGAAACTTACGATCGTTGAGAGAGCTATGATCAACATGGTGATCATTGTACCTGTAATTAGTGACAAGTACTTTCTCTTGAACCTAGAATCTTCTTTATCTATCAGTCACATTACTAGTTTATGTTGATTGGTCTTTTTTGTCTTATTAGGCCATTTGTGGTAAAATCGTGACCTTTAGAGATCATTAGTATGCTAAAATCAAGGATAAATGATGTGAGAATTTTAAGTTTGCTTTAGGAAAGTCCAAACTCTTTAAGGAGTTAAGGAATATTTCTATGATTTGTTATAACATCATCAGTGATGTATTCTTGATCATTGTTATTCGATGTGTATCGTATCGTATATCGTTTTGGTCTATGATATGATTCATATTGTATCACCCATACCATACTTTAATTTTAAAAAATTAAAAAAATCAAAAACAAAAAAAACAAAAAAAAATTCTGATAATTACAAAGAATTCATATAATTTAGACCATGCTTGATTAAGGTTAAATCTATTTTGTATTCATGTGGTTGATCTGTTATCTATTGAGCTCAGGTTTTAGGTTTGTTATTTTTTCTATCTCATCATTTTCATGATCTTAATTTAAAATTTCAAGGTTGAATAATATTTTGATTTAACTCTAACATGTGATTGTTACAAAGAATACCGGTTCAAGTTTTACATGGATTAGTTGAGCCTCAAAGTGCCTTATGATGACCTTTGTACATGATGATTTACATTCAGTTGTCAGTTAGTGAGCCTGCTCTTTTTTCTTTTTTTGCACCAGATGATGTGCAAGGTAGTCTAAATTGTATGTCATTACTTAATATCAAAATTATAAATTAGGTTGAATATGTTATATAATAGCTATGTTTTGTTAGGAGACCAGATTTAAGTAGCTAGAATTATGAAAACAAGCACGCCATGCTCAAAATTAGTATTATGCTTATAAGATGTACTTAAGTTCATTATGTTTTAGAGTTTATTTCTGTTACGTTTGAATTAAGAGAGATATTTTGAACTAGCACTATTTTGGAAAATATTGTATATTGATAACCTTGATACGTTAAAAAACATGTTTATTTTTCTACTTTAGAATGAATGTATCGCACGATATAACCCGATAAGTTACGTGGCACGCTACACTGTCTTTATCGTATCATGGAGCCCTACGATATGATACATATCACACCTATCGTGCGATACGATGCAATACATATAACATTGGTCTTAATTAGAGCAGATTTAAGATTAGATTGTAAATATAATAACATTATATTATACGACTTAATACCATGTGTTTCTTTAGAAATGACTACTTGTGTGATTACCTGTTGAAGATTTATGTTGAACCTATAATTGATTCTTTTATGAATTTTAATGATAATAAAATATCTTTTTTTTTTATTGTTTTCATTGTTGAATCACATGATGTATGGTATAAAATGTTGGGTCATATTAATATTGACTCCATGTGTGCTGAATTTGAATCTTATTCCTAAGACTTTTATAAATAAAAAGTACAAATATGAAATATGTGTAGAGGCAAAGCACAAATAGGAAAGCTTTTCATATAGTTGATTAAAAATGTGTAATCTTGGATTTAGTGCATACTAACATTTGTGAATTCAATAGCATGACAACTAGGGATAACAAAAGATATTTTATTATATTCATTGATAGTTGTAGTAAATATTGTTATGTTTACTTGTTTAAAAGCGAAGAAGTTTTAGAAAAGTTTCAAACTTATAAGAATGAGGCTCAAACTCAAATTGGTAAGATACTTAAACGAGTAAGGTCTAATAGATGAAGAGAGCATATCTCAAACTTTTTAAGAATAGTGCCAAAATATTGATATTGTATATGAGGCTACTACTCTCTATTCATCTCATTGAGATAGTTGAACAAAAAAGGAAAACCATATATGATATGATTAATATTTTACTACAAAGTTTTAAACTACCTATATATACAAGAGAGAAATTTGAACCAAAAATTGTAGATGTCATATTTTTGGTTTATGTAGAGACTAACCATGCGTATAGATTCTTGATCATTATATATATGATGTATTTGTCATAGATATCAACATGATTGTAGAGCTCCATGATTCTCATGAAGATTGGTTTGGTTTGCCCCAAAATGTGTCTTTTAGAAATTCTATCCCGACTATTGAGAATGATGACAAATGTGGGGTGACCCTGAATATGCTATTTTCATATAAAAAGACTTTGAGGAAATAACTGAACTAAGAAAGAGTAAATGTGTTAGGACAATCAAAGACTTTGGAAGTGACTTTATTACCTAGAATGTTGATGATAATCCTGTCACTTTTCAACAAATTATGATCTCACCGGAGCTTAAGTTTTGAAAGAAAGTCGTTAATGTTGACATTCAATCAATTCTCTTGAATGATACCTAAGAATTGGTTGATTTATCTCTTAGTTGCTCTATAGTGGATTTTAAATGGATATCTAAGAAAAAACTGAACAAAAACGAGATAATCAATAAGTAAAATTTTAGGTTAATTACAAGAGATACACACAAATGGAAGGAATGGATTATTTTGATATATATTCTCATATTTTTTATATGACGACAATTCGAGTACTTATAGAACTAGTATTGGTGTATGATCTCACAATCCATCAAATAGATGTGAAAACTGTTTTCATACATAGTGACCTCTATGAAAGAATTTATATGAAACAACTAAAGGGTTTTGTAGCCATGGGAATGAACCCAAAGTGTATAAATTTATTAAATCATTATATATATTGAAACAACCCCTTAAATAATGGTATGAAAAGTTTGATTGTACTATACAATCTTTTGGCTTCATTTCAAATGACTTTGATAAATGTGTATATTGTAAATTTATCAATAATATATTCATCATTCTATGCTTTTATGTACATGATATCTTATTATGTGGTTTTGATATGAGAGTTATTAATGAGACAAAGCATTCTTGTATAGTAAATTTGAGATAAAAGATATAGGTATTAGTAATATGATTTTATGACTTAAAATCACAAATTCTATTAATGATATGATAATCTTTTAGTCTCGTTATATTGAAAACATTTTAGAAAGATTTTAATATAAAAAATATAGACATGTTAAGATCCCTATAATGTAATAAAGACCTTATACAAGAATGACAGTGACATTCCTATGTCTCAATTAATGTACTCTCTAATTATCAGAAGTTTGATATATCTAAATAACTGTATACAACCAAATATTGCTTTTAATGTGTGTAAGTTGAGTAGATATACCAGTTATCCTAATATAACTTATTGTGAAACTCTAGACAAAGTGCTTCAATATTTGAAGAGAATAATTTTCCTTGGGCTATATTACGAGGAATATCCTTCTATTCTTAAAGGATATAGTGATGATTACCAAGAACTCTAGGAAAGAAACCATATTATCTTATTTTATATTTGAGGCAGAACTTTGTGCATTGAATGAAATTGGGATGGAAGCAAAATAACTTAAGGGACTTATATTCAGTTTACGTACGATAAAGAAGATACTTTATGTGATTTTAATATACTGTGATAGATAACTACTATTGCTAAAATCAAAAGATCAAAAGATCAAAGTACAATCAAAAGCAAAGAAAACACATCTAAGTTAGACCTAGGTCTATAAAGACACTTGTGTCTGAAAAGGTTATGAACTCTAGATTTTGTTAGATTCAAAGATAATACAATTGATCCTTTAACTAATGGTTCAACATTAGCCCTAATTGAGAAATCTAGGTTGGAGATTTGATTGAAACATATTAGTTATTGACAAACAGTGACAACTCAACCTAACTGAGTGAATATCTTACAAAGTAGGTTTAATATGGTAATAACAAGTTGTTAGTGAATATATTTAAGAAAACTAATAGTTTGAGTATAAGTGTGTAAGTCTCTTATAAACTTAAAGTGTCATTATAAGTTAATAAGAGATTTTTCTCTAAATGAGATCAAGTCTTAGGAGATGATGCTAAGACTACATCATTTGAGAGTAATTGATATTGTGAGACCGCAATAGAGAAACTGGGTTGTTCTTTGAAATCAATCATGATACAAGATATGGAAGCATGTCCATTAATGCATCAACCCTAAAGATCATTGATATCATTTATTATGTTGTTTCTAATAAACACCTTCATATCCAAGGTTTAGGTTCAAAACACATATTCGCCTAATTCCTATAATGGTAATGTTGGATAACTTAGGTAACGGTTTACACTGAAAGGTACCATTATTGAAAGCATAATATGATCGTTAATTCGGTAGAGTACTTCACATTTGAGACTTTGTGAGATTGTTAGACTTAATGACTAATTAATTATGATTGGTTAATTAAGCTTATGTGATATTAATTATATTTAGTTCACATTAAGTATCCATAAATATTTATTTGATATATCTTTGATAAAGGTGAAAATCCAAAAGTATAGTCACATGTGAGTAAGGGACTTGCTCATTTTTTATAGATGATAACTAATGAATCTTAAAAATTATTTTTTGAATTTTTTTTACATAAATTTTTATGTGATGGTCAAATAGATCCTTTCATCAAGAGACGTGGAGCGATCTCAAGGAGGTATGAATGTTGGCATAGATATGAGATCCTCTCACTTTATTAGAAAACCAAATTAAGGCTCCCTAATTAGTATAGTTAAAAAAACTCTTTACACACTCTCTTTCCTCGTCTTCTCCGCTCCTTTGCATTTTTGTTGTGATTGCTCGTGCTCTATAATCGACCGGGCGACTAAAGTGTGTTATAAGGTGGTTTGAGTCTAGGTCCATGCTCTCACTCACGGTGATCATTTTATTTTAAGAGAAAGGAGTTGGTACTCATACATGCTTGATAGCGGGGTACTGATTTTTTTAAGATAAGTCAATGAGGGCAACTAGATCAAACAAGTTAGTTACTGATTTTCATTTTGTTTTGCTTGTTCCTTGCACTATTTGCTTATGGATTTGTAGTTTTTGTTGATATTGACAATTTTTTTGTTGTTGCATATTACCTGTTTATGCTGCAATCCTACATATTCCTCCAATAGAAGGTTGATAATGTTTTCAGTGTACCCATAATTAAAACGATAAAGAAAGGACAAAAGGTTTTCATGTTATTAATGTGAAGTTTCATGAATGAAATCACCTTGAATGGGTGTGCTCGGTAGAACCAGTCTGGCTAGAGGAAAATGAGAATATATCTCTCAAGAAGGGCTCATACCTAAAATCAATGATCCCTCTTAGTTGGAGTGGAGAAAAGACAATGCTTAGCTAAGAACATCGGACAAGAGCATAGGCTTATTCCAAGAAGCATAATGTGGCTAAAGAGTATGACATCTTAGATAGAATCAAATGTACTGTGTACGAAGTAAAGAAGAGAAGAAAATGAAAAGGTGTTTAATCTCTTATGTGGGAATCTTGCCAATCTATGAAGCAGTTAAGATAAATGTAGTGAGTAAGAAAGAGTTGTCATTGTTAGGTACGATTTGTTCTCCTCTTATAACAGAAGAAGACACAAAAAAACTTAGAGGCCACTAATGAGACCAACATTAAAAGATTTGCCGGTTTAATGGGAATGAGTACTTTAGTTAGGTAGTGGATGGCTTGGTTTAGATAACAAAATCTAAAATTGAAAGACAATCATTATGACAAATATGAAAATACCAAAGAGTAGTCTTGAGATCTAATAAGCAGATCTCCCAATATGAAAAATCAAGTCTGTTGTCCAACTACCACAGAAGCATTCTAGGAAGAACCTGTGAATGATGACATAGATTCAATAATGACCTATGTTATCAATAGTGCACTATAGCATAGAATCCGCTATAGCGCGCTATAGTGTTTTAGCAGTGCTAAAAGCGTTATAGCGGGTAGCCCTTAACGGGCGACCCGCCAAGTCAAACTTAGCGCTGTAAGCGGACATACTGCAATTTTGACCCAAAGGATATAAAGGGACGAAACCCTCGTTCGTCCCTGTCCTGCCTCTCTCGCCTCTCCCTCTCCTGCCTCTTGCAAACTCTCACTCCCGCCTCTTGCCGCCACTCCAGGTAGCCTCTTGTCGCCACCACCTTGAGGTATGCCCTTGTCCCGCCTCTCCCTCTCTCTCCCGCCTCTTCCTCTCCCACCACCACCTTAGTTTCCATTTTTGGTTAACTATAAGGAACATATGAAACGGATATACATTTCTAAAAAGTGGAGGGATGACAAGATATCAAACACTACCGGTGTTTAACTCCGATTAGTTGTTTACAAATTCTTACTAGAACCCACATACAGTTAAATAGATGTGGCTTCTACATTTTTTACACACACAATGGTTATCAAATGTTGTGAAAGTAGCACCCAGAGCATTAGCTCACCAGTAGGGTTATCTGACTTCCTCTTGCAAGTGGCTAGTTCCACTGCGGCAGCGATGCATGTGTGTGTGTTAGGCTTCAAACTCCCATTGTAACCAAAAAAAGATTGTGGTCACAGTATGACAAAGCTTTACTACATGAAAATCAACATCTGATTATTGAGTATTAGATTGCTTGGATGATCCAACAATACCTATATCCAACCCAAGTTAGACCTTTTACTTCCCAAAACGAAATGAACAAATAATTTAACCCCTCTTCGGATTCATTGGCTCCTTCTGTTGCCTCATTCCAAATGGATTTCCATATTGGTTGTAGTTATAGTTAACTAGTTCAATATGTGTGATGTGTAGACTCATCCAAGCTGGTCTTTATGCAGATAACTGGTGGAAATAATAATAATTTACGCGATTAGTTAAAGAAAGAATGACTTGGCCTTTAGATGGATTATAAAGTTGATTATGATTAGCTAACTCAATAGTTATTCTTTTTTTATAGTGAATATGGAATCATCATCAAGTGCAGCTCTTGTTGTGGCAGTGGTAGTTGTGGCACAGGCACTAGTAATACAATTGGTATTCAGTTTTCTAATCTAGCATACAACTACAGAACTCCAGCTTTTATGAAACCGCTGAGTGGTTTACCAATCTCTTTAAAAAAGCAAAGGAGAGAGAGAGAAGCAGAAAAATGAGGGAGGGCGGCCAACGTCGCTTCTTGGCCTACGGCTGCCCGTTGGCATTTTGGTCGGGGTTCTGCCGGTGGTTTTTCTATGGCCTTTTATGGTCGTCTACCGACCTTCTTCTCTTGGCTTTTATCACCTTCTGCCTTGTCTCAACTTGGGTTGGTTGTTGCCGCCTTTTATTGGGATCTGTAACAACCAGTCTCGACTTGGGCTGGTTATTGCTGCCTTCTGTCGAGACCTACAACAGGGAGTCTTCTTCCTCTATTTTCCTCCTTTTTATTTATAATGCGTACCTTTTTTGCATGGACAAACCAGAATATTATACCAATTAATGGGGTTTCGTGGTCAATTCTCCGACGTCCTCAGCGATTCTGATCGACTCTCTGTTGTCTTTTACACCAGCTCTTTGACCTCAGTCAGGTATAGAATAGCAGATGAACAGGCATGTGAGATATAGTTTCAAGGTTTTCTCATAGTAGGATTTTCCCTGAGAGGTATTTCAACTTGTATTCGATGTCTCATGATCTTTGTGTTGCGTTGTGGAGCAGCGCCTGCTCCATAACTTCTTGGATTCCCTACTGGCTTTCCTTTTTTAGAGCCTTTACGTTGCGTTACTTTCAAGGTTTTCGATGTCTCAAGAGTTTATAGTTGTTTTCATCATCTTTTTGCCTCTTTTGTTTCTATATTATTGTATTATAGTCCATGGGATCTCCATCATGTGTTGTATCTTTCCTTTTTATTTTTCTTAGTAGGAGTGCCTTCTAAACTAGTAATTTGTATTGCCTTATTCGTGCCTTTGAGCAGTATTGTTTGACGCGTATCATATCGTGTATCATTTTGGTCCATGATACGATATTCATATGTATCGTAATTTAATACTAAAAAATTAGTAAAAATCAGAAAAAATAGAAAAAAATCTGATAATTACAAAGAATTTATATAATATAAAGTTGAGTACATATTCATCATTCACCGTGCGGAAACTAGTGGTTTTTCGAGATCGCCCACAATTTTGGAAAACCGCCAATAGTTTCTAAAAAACCGCCTAGGGCAGTGGAGTGAAAAGTTCATCATGCCTCGACCAGTTTTGTGAAATTTCAAAATTGCCATTGGATAAAATTATCAAAATATCAAGATATTTTCAAATAAAAAGAAGATTTTACCTTATTACAACAACAACAACTAAGCCTTTTCCCATACTAGACGGGGTCGGCTACATGGATTCTTTGTTTCCACAGATCCCTATCATGTGCCATGTTAGCAGTTAACTCACAATAAGCTAGATCATTCTTTATTGTTTCTTTCCAACACTTTTGTGGTCGTCCTCTACCTCTTTTAATACTTTCCAAATTTAGTTTTTCTAACCTTCTTATAGGTTCTTCTTTTGATCTTCTTATGTCCAAACCATCATATTCTCTCATTTTATCCTCTAATGGTGCCACTCCTAATTTGTTTCTAATAACCTCATTATGTATACGGTCTTTTCTTATATGACCACTCATCCATCTCAACATCTTCATTTCTGTCACAGACATCTTTTGTACATGTTGATGATTAACTGCCCAACACTCAGAACCATAAAACATGGCAGGCCTAATTGCTTCTCTATAATATTTACCTTTTAACTTTAATGGTATCTTCTTATCACAAAGAATACCTGATGTTCCTCTCTATTTTAACCAACCAGCATGAATTCTATGCGTAACATCTCCATCAATTCTTCCATCACTCTGAAAAAGTGACCCTAGGTATTTAAAACTTTCCTTTTGGGAGATGCAATGTGTGCCAATTTTAATTTCTATGTCCTCTAAGATAACCAAATGATCAAACTTACATTCCATATATTTTGTCTTTGTTCTACTAAGTAGGAGGCCTTTGCTTTCTAATGTTTCTCTCCATAGTTCCAATTTTCTATTAACTTTTTCCTTAGACTCCTCCACTAATACAATGTCATATGCAAATAACATACACCAAGGTACTTCATCTTGAATATGTTTTGTTAACTCATTCATCACCATTATAAATAAGTATGGACTTAAAGTTGATCCTTGATGTAACCCAATATTAGGGTGAAAATTTTGTTTTGCCCTCTGGTAGTTTATAAAAATTACGAAAAACTGAGAGATTGAATTACTTTCCTAGCCTTATCGGTTAAATATGTTACAGTACTGCCATTGTATCAAAAGATAAATCTGCTCCTGTCTTTTATGAAAATTACAGATTCAGACTGAGAGGAAAATTACGCATTTAGCCCCGATCAGTGATGAATTTTTAGAAATACTAAACACCGATTTTACTCTTTTATCCTTCATCTTTTTGGAAAATTACAAAACCAGACAAACAGATAAAATTACCATTTTACCCTTGGTATTTTGGAAAATTAACAAAGGCAAAAAAAATTCAAAAAAATTACAGATTTATCCCAGCTTCTTTTCATGTTACAAATGAGTTATTTTTAGCTCATTATTTGGATATTGTAAATCATGCTAATTAAAGTTATGTTATTTGTGGTTTATTGCTTCGTGAATGCTTTCCTTTTATACCGTTTATTTGTTGAAATTGTCAAACACATAAAAATGAACTTAGGAATATGTGTGTAAGAACTAATAAAGTTGAAAAAACTAAATGGTTTGAACTTTCAAACATGGAAGAGAAGAATACTACTCGCTCTAACACTTGGTGTAGAGTATGTCATAAAAGAAATTGTGCGTCCGCCACCACCAGACGCAACAAAGTAACAAATAGAAATGTATAAAACATTTCTTAAAGATGATACAATAGTTAGAATTGTCATGTTGACGTACATGGAGGATGACCTAATTAGGGTTTTCGAGGAGTTTGATATCGCGAAAGAGCTATTTAACTCAATAATAGCTAAATATGATACAAAAAGCTAAATGTTCACTTGTTACTACAAAAATATAACTCCTTCAAAACGAAAGATAGGGATAATGTAGTAGAACATGTAAACCACATACTGGTAATGGCAAGAGACTTAGTTGTGGCAAAATCAGTTATCCTGAAACCGATAAAAATATCAACAATATTGAATAGTCTTCCCCCATCATGGAACATGGTCACCACTGTTCTTAGACTAGGGCCCAAAATCAACCTTTTATAATTGCCCTTGAAACTAGCAATTGAGTAAGAACACATGAGTAAAAACAGAAAAAAAAATTGCTAGTAGCTCAAGATGAGATAGGTCTAGCTCCAAATCCAACCAAAAGAAAAATAAACCAAACAAAAAGTTTGACAAAAATAACAAAAAGAGTGGTCAATCTTTTAAGAAAATACAAAAACTACTTCTCAGGTTAAGTGTTTCAGTTGTGGAAAGATGAGACACTAAAAGAGGGATTGCCGTAACAAGAAGAGTAGAGGAACAACCCAAAACGCGGATAATCGGAGAAGTAGGACATAATCTGCATGATATCATAATGTCTTTACATGGACTACCCGGTGACTAGTTGGTGGATTAACTCAGGAGCAACCAGACATATCTCGAAGTCAAAGGGAGGGGCAATGGATCTAAAGGAGTAAAAACCAGTAGAACATCAGGTCTACATGGGAAATAATATTTTCTCAGATGTTATGGGTACTGAGTCCTTTAGAATTTTTGTGCAAGGCATACTTATTGTATTAACTGATATATTGATTGTATCATCTATAAGGCGCAATCTGGTTTCGATCCCTACCTTAGTAAAGAAAGGTTTTGAGGTCAGGTTTGTTCTTGGCAAGGTTCTTGTGGGAAAATATGGGAAAATATTTTTCTATAGAGAATTTGATATAGAACATGGACTGCTCAAATGGAGAATAAATGAAAATGAAAATGAGAATTCTTCTGCTTATATTGATTGTGCCTTTAATGTTGATGTGAATGTATGGCATAAACAGTTGGTCTGGAAAAGTTGAGAAAATTATCGAACTTTGACTTACTACCAAGATTTAAGGAAAATACTTTCAACAAGTGCGGAGCTTGTATATAAGGAAAAATGACAATAAAAGTTTTTTCCAAAGAGACAACAAGGACAACAATCCTGTTGAAGGTCTTTCACACTGATTTATGTGAACCCTTAAAAGTAATGTCACATCAAACAAATATTTATTTTATATCCTTTATCGATGATTACCCGAAATATACACATATATATATAGCTCCTAACACATAAATCTAAGGCATTTAGAAACTTTTAAAGAATATAAGCAAGAAGTTAAAATCAACTGGGGCATTCAATCAAAGTATCAGATAGAGGTGGTGAATATACCTCTGCAGAATTTATGGAATTCTCTAAAGACTTTGGTATTTCAAAGCAAAATATAATGCCCAAGACACCTCAACAAAATAGTATAACTGAAAGATATAACAGGATCTTACAGAACATGATAAGGTCAATGTTAATCGATGTCTCTTTACTAAGGATATTTTGGAGAGAAACAATAAGTACAACGGTGTACATACTCAATAAAGTACCGTGCATTCACAACACCATATAAGATGTGGTTTGAAAGAAAACCCAACGTAGGTTATTTCAGGAGGTGGGGATGTATTGCTCATATAAAGATCCTTGATTAATCTATAGATAAGCTAGACAATAGGTCCTTGAGATGTATATTCATCGGATATCCTAAAGGCTCAAAGGGATATCGGTTTTATCATAAGGACCACAGACTCATAGAGAGCAGAGATGTTGAATTCTTAGAAGATACTAAGAATGACATCTTAGAAAATAATGATGAGGATGCTGACGATATAGTAGACCTAGATTAATCATCATTTAAACCCATAGAAGACCTTCTTGAAACAACCAAAACTTTAAGTGGACATAAAAGGCCTAGAGTCACACCGTCTTAATTAAAGGATTATCACACTTATCTCACTGAAGAAGTGTGCAATTCGGTGGATTTAGATGAGTTGACTGATAACTTAACTTATCAACAAGCTATAAACTCTCATCGGAAGCAACAGACTGGGAGAAAGTCATGGATGAGAAAATTGAATCCATTGAGAAAAACCAAGTCTGAAAATTGACTGACTTGCCAAAAGGAAGGAAAGCCATAAACTGTAAATGGGTTCTGAAAAAGAAATATAAGGTTGATGGTTTAATCGACAAGTTTAAAGCGAGGTTGGTTGCAAAGTGTTTCTCGCAGAAAGGGGGGATTTAGATGAGTTGACTATAACTTATTAGCAAATTATAAACTCTCACCGGAAGCAACAGACTGAGAGAAAGTCATTGATGAGAAAATTGAATTCATTGAGAGAAACCAAGTCTGAGAATTTACTGACTTGCCAAAAGAAAAAAAAGCCATAAACTGTAAATGGGTTTTGAAAAAGAAATATAAGGTCAATAGTTCAATCGACAAGTTTAAAGCAAGGTTGGTTGCAAAGGGTTTCTCGCAAAAGGAGGGGATAGATTATATTGAGACATATTCCCCTGTTGTGAAATTTGCATCCATAAGGAAAATCCTGACAATATCTGCATATTATGATTTGGACTTACATCAGTTAGATATAAAAACAACTTTTCTAAACAGAGATTTATATGAAATCATATACATGCAGCCACCCAAAGTATATATAGTTGAAGGTCAAGAAGATAAAGTATATAGGTTGAGAAAATCCCTATATAACCTAAAACAATCACCTCACCAATGGTATTTGACTTTTCAAAATGCCATTATTGAATTTGGGTTTGTGACTAATGAGCTTGATCACTGTGTATATGTATGGAACAGTAGGAGCCAATTTATCATCTTATCTTTATATGTAGATGACATATTGTTGATTGAGAATGATAATGAGATATTGTCAAAACCAAGTCATGGTTAAACTCAAGGTTCGAAATGAATGATACGAGGGAAGCATCTATATCCTATGCATAAAGATTTCTCGAGATAGAGAATCTAAACTCTTATGCCTAAGTCAAGAGAGATATATTAACTGTATCTTCAAGAAGTTCAAATGGGTGAATTCAAGTATGCTATTACACCTGTTATAAAAGGGGTCAAACTGAGTAAGGCTGATTGTCTCGATGAAGGAGATGATAAGCCTAATGTTCCTTATGCATAAGCTGTGGGTAGCTTGATATATGCTATGTTGTGTACAAGACCTGATATCAGCTTCATTGTTGGTCTTCTAAGTAGATATCAAAGTAATCCTGGATGACAATATTGGATAGGTATAAAAAGGATTCTAAGATATCTCAAAGGAATAAAAGACTTAAAACTGTATTTTCAATCAGATGAACTGAAAGTGGTAGGATACTCAGATGCTGACTTTGCTGGGAGCAATAATGATAGCAAATCAACCTCGAGACAAATATTCTTATTTGGAGGTGGTGTTGTTTTTTGGGTAAGTAAGAAATAAGTTTGTGTAGCATTGCATATACAAAAAGCTTAGTATGTGGTTTGCTGTATGACTACAATGAGTGCCCTCTAGATAAGCTGCTTCATACGAGATTTGAAGGTCGAGATAGCCGACAAACCAATTGTCATTTGCTGTGACAACAATGCAGTAATTACTCTTATCAAGAGTGGAGCTGACACCTCCAAGAGCAAGCATATAATGATTAAATACCACTATATTCATGATATGGTTATGAGAAATAAAATATTTATCTCATATATGCCAACTCATGATATGTTGGGAGACCCTTTGACTAAAGGCATAACGGAGGATCTTTTATCAGCGAACATGAGTTTGATATTTGTTTGATTGTTGTATAGGCAAAAAACTACACAATGGGTGGTGATTGCAATAACAATCATGAAATGACATTAATAGAAAAACCCCGCAAAAGTGGGAGAAAAAAAACAGGATGTCAGTTCACTTTGTTCGAATGACAAAGTGAGAAAATATAAAGAAATAATGACCATTTTCAACAATCCCAACACAGAAACGACTAGACTGGCCATCCAGCCGTTATATGTGGATAGATTGCGAGAAAGAAAGCCGTAACGGTTATGACTGGCCGAAACCGTCGGGTGGTTACGGTGCTTATCCGTAACCGATCGAATAAGGGCTCCAGAAAAGGAAAACCTATTAGAGAATCCGAGAGGTCATGAAGCAGGCACTACTCTACAAATAGAGAGGCAACACAAAGATCACGAGACATCGAATACAAGTTAAAATACTTCTCATAAAAAATCCTAATGTGAGGAAATCTTGAAACTATATCTCACTTACCAGTTCATCTGCTCCTGCATACGTGATTAAGGCTTCAAAGAGCTGGTGCACAAGACGCTCGAGGATCTCGGAGATTCGATTCGGAAATGCCATCAAAGTCCGCACAAGGAAAGATTCCTTGCATCAAGAAAGAACAAGAGCAAACAAGAAAACCATAATGTTATAATATCCACAAGGTATGATTTCCTTTATCAAGAATGATCATGAGCAAATAAGAAAATAACAAAATTACATTTGCCAAGCAGGATTTCCTACATCAAGAAAGAATAAGAGAAAACAACATGATTTCCTACATCAATACATGATCTCTTGTATTAGAAATGGAGGTCAACACCTGAAATTGACTAGTTGAATATGAAAGCAATAAATAAATGGGGACTGAGAGCACCTATAAAAAGAGCAACTCCTTAGCTTGCAAGATCATCGATTGCTCTATGAGAAAACCCTGCAAGAAAGAAGAGAGTGAGAAAGCCATCGATCAAATGTTGATCCCCAAAGAAAACCCACTTTATCAATCCACATTCCTCGATTTGTTGTAATCTACAAATACAACAAACAAAAAGAAAGAAAGAAAGAGAAATTGCTTCTTTCACCATGTTTGTGCGAATGAGAATGTCTGCCTGCAATTGACCACCATCGTTTTACCAAGCCATACCTTATTACCGAACCCGTTGAACATAGAGAGAGAGAGACTTCTCCTTTGCCATCAGAGCTCCGCCCAACATCGGCCACCATCGAGTCTCCCTCGGTCTCGCCGTGGCCACCTCCTTCATCTCTCTCTCACAGAAAAACACACGAAAGAAAGTCGAAGGCTTACCTCAACCCGTTGGGGGTGCGTTTGCAGTGTGATGACTCGTATCGATGGTGTCGTATCAACCGTGTCACTAGTTACTCATATAATAGTTTGGCTACATCTCCTCTTTTAGTGCCAATCAAGTGCTCTAATGACTTCACTTTCCAAACATAATTGCATTGTGAGTGCGTATGCCTTTAAAACATCGCATGTTTGAGACATCTGCCACAAGAAAACTCGGCCGTGTTTTATAGTTAAAAATTGATTGTTTGAGAGAAGTTCACATAAAGGTTGAGTGAGATACGGAATAGAGGTTAAGAAAAGAGGTTTAAAAAATTGAGAAAGTTTAGCACAAATGAAAAAAAATTAAAAAAAATTAAAAAAAAAAGAGATGAGGATAACTAGATCTCGAGAGGTTGAGAGAGACAGGTGAGATCAAGAATGATCGTGAAGGAATGAGAAGCCAGCGGCGCATAACGGGAGATGAGGATGTAAATGCGGAGGCATGGGTATTTTGAAAATAATGAAAAATATATATTTAGTTAAAAGGTGTATAAGGAACATTATCAAGATTGTCAAAAGTTAAAATGTTGGGTTTCGACAGTTTCAAACCGTTAGTTTTAGTTCGGTTTTGAGTCCGAAATTGTTCTAAACCAGTAATCTTATGAAAAATTAAATTTATATAAAAATTTTAAATAATATTATAACAATAACGGTTGTAGAAAAAGTGAAGCCACAACTGAACCACGTGAGTCTCGGTTCCGGGTCCAGCCAGTTCCTGAACCGGTTCGGTTCCGGTTAAGAACCGGCCTTGCCAAAGCGTCGTTATTAACAGTTTTCGAGTTTTTCTCATCCCGCACTCCATCAAGTAAGATGGATGGCCTGAAAGATACCACGCAGCCAGTAGTGAATGCTCTCTTTCACGGTATAAAAGCCCTACCTAGAGCTTGTCATCCCGGAAGGCCGAAATCTTCCGAGAGTCTCTCTCTGGCAATCTCCCTGCCACTCTCGTCCCCGATCTTCGAAAACCCAGGCGGAGGGCCAAACTCGACGACTTCCATATTCCCATTTCTCGACGGTGAATCGGTTTTCTTTGCACCCGCATGAAAACATAGGGGGTTTCCGTTTCCTCAGACGCTTTCTGATGCTTGCTTCATTTGAAGGGAGGGGAGAGAAAGAGGGATTTTTGACGATTCAGGGCATCGATCGGTCGGATTTGGGTTAGGGGCTCTGGGAGTTGCATGGGCGTGTAGTGAGAAGGGGCATCGCAAGTCCGTGGATCCGTGGCGGAAACAATGTCTGCGATCGTTTGCGGAAAGAGGCCCCATTTTGAAGATCTCCACACGTCTCCGCCCGTTTCAAAGAGATTGCGTTTCCCCGGCGGCTCCTCGCCGAGCCGATTCTCGCCGCCGAGGGCGGTTATTTCCCCCGTCGATTCGGCGCTTTCGCAACTTAGGGCGATCTTTCCCAATATGGATGATCAGGTTCAGTTGTGCTCCTTTTCCCTCATTCAATTTTGGTTTCTGGTCGAATCTTGTTTCTCGGATTATTTTGATCCGAGGGATTTCAATTTGGTTGGTGTCTTTTGATAAACTTGCTTAGGAGGAACGGGATCCGGAATTGCATTGAGTGTCTTCGTTTCAATGTGTTGATTAAGGATAGTTTGAATGAAAATTTCCCCTTTGGATTATCCGTTGTGTGTGTTTTGAAATCTTCGAGTTTCATGGTTCGAAATTAGTTGGGAGATTATGAACTTTGGGTGATGATTATGTCAGTCTTTTGATTTGGATTGATTCCTTGTCATTATAAGCTCTCAAGTATTCTTTTTTATTAAGTTTTGACTGCTATAAGATTAATCTTCTTTTGTTCTTGGGAAATAGTTCTCCCGCTATTATCAAGTTCTTTGTTTTCGCTGCCTTGACAGAGACAACAACAACAACAACAACAACTAAGCCTTTTCCCATACTAGACGGGGTCGGCTACATGGATTCTTTGTTTCCACAGATCCCTATCGTGTGCCATGTTGGCAGTTAACTCCCAATAAGCTAGATCATTCTTTATTGTTTCTTTCCAACACTTTTGTGGTCGTCCTCTACCTCTTTTAATACTTTCCAAAATTAGTTTTTCTAACCTTCTTACAGGTTCTTCTTTTGATCTTCTTTCTATATGTCCAAACCATCTTAAACGATGTTCTCTCATTTTATCCTCTATTGGTGCCACTCCTAATTTGTTTCTAATAACCTCATTATGTATACGATCTTTTCTTGTATGACCACTCATCCGTCTCAACATCTTCATTTCTATCACAGACATCTTTTGTACATGTTGATGATTAACTGCCCAACACTCAGAACCATAAAACATGGCAGGCCTAATTGCTGCTCTATAATATTTACCTTTTAATTTTAATGGTATCTTCTTATCACAAAGAATACCTGATGCTCCTCCCCATTTTAACCAACCAGCATTAATTCTATGTGTAACATCTCCATCAATTCTTCCATCACTTTGAAAAATTGACCCTAGGTATTTAAAACTTTCCTTTTGGGGAATGAAATTCTATGCATTTGATTAGTTCTTTTTTCTTCCTTTTCCATGTCTATAGCGTCAAATATAAGTTCTTAGCACTGTGTCTAAGCATCTTGATGCCCGGACCTAATTTTTAAGTTGGTTCATTTTTTTCCAGATTTAGCATTATGGTGTTCACTTTTTAATTTTCGTTAGCATTTAGAGATTAAAACTAGGCATCAGCTTCCTATCTACTGTCTTCTTTGAGAGACTTCTTTGATGTTCTTTTTACTGGATTTTCTCTTTGTTTATCTATTGGATCAAGTTGTGTGGAATCTTTGCCTAATAGTCTCTTCTTAGAAAACGTAATATTATGGATGCAGTTTGGTGCTTTCCCTGCCTTCTCTTTCTGATACATTTCTCGGTCAATAGCTATGCATATTGGGAGGATTTGTCTTGTTGCTATGGGTCGACACCTCCGAATAAACAGGGGGCTTCATTCTGAGACTGATCATATTAAACAAGCTGCAAATGTTGAAGAGACGTGTCCGACTTTTGGCACTGTGACCATGTCTTTTCCATATTCTTACAGGCTTCTTTTTTCTCCCCCCGCCCCCCCCCACAGCCTCATATTTTGAATTCTAATATGATTGTCTGGTTTAAAATTGCTATACTCATTACTTTTACTATCACTAGGTCCCTAGAGGAAAAGAAGTGCTGGAGCCTTTTGAATGCTCAAGTGGAAAATGTTGTGTTTTCTGGGGATCGTTATATTCAACACGTGTACAGGGCAGTGTTATCCGTATTGTATGACATGGTGCGATACGTAGTAACCTGTATCGTAAGATACAGGTTATCGTGCCGTATCATACGATACGGTACTGTATCGTACGATACGCCCAAAAAAAAATTCAAATTTTTTTTGCATGTTTGTGCCCTCTCTTTCCCTCTCTTCACTTCCCTTAAAGGCATCCTCCAATATGCTTATAATTTGGGTTTATAATTTCATTTATTTAATAAAAATAATGTATAAAAAAAATTTATGACAAAATCATTTCCCTTTCTGTTACAACTTTTAGGTATATTTTTGCTAACAGTTTCTAATTTCATAAGATCGTAAACAATTAAAAACATTTAGTTCTCTCGGTTCATTGAGTAGGGATTTCACAACTTCACTATTTTAAGGTTCACGTTACATGACTTCCATTGAGTTGAACATGATCAATCAATGTGTGTGAGGCTTAACTCAGTCTGTGAAGTGAGAAATGAAGCTCATGCATTAGTTAAAAAGCTAGTCTCCAATAAGAGAAAAAGGGAACATCATCAAGTAATAATATAACATCATTAAGGTGTCATAGACTCAATAATCAAAGAAATGGAGCTCTTTGTTTTGCTCACATATGAAAATTAGCAAATATGACAACTACATGTACAAAGATAGTAGTTTGTTAATTTTGATATATTACATGAGTGAATTATGGAAGATAACGAAGAAAATGCACTCCTAAGTCCTAACTGAAGAAGACATTGCATGAATTAATTTGAAGTGCAACAACATCATCAAGGAGAAGATGAAGATTATTTAGTTAATGATCCTGATACAAATTTACAATATGTAAAATATAAATGTATTTCATTTTTTGATTCAAAATATATAATTTTGGATGCAATTATTCAATATTAAATGTTCAATTTGTGCTAAACTTTGCATTATATGAATTTAAAGCAATTACCAGATTTTTTCAAAATTTTCCAGAATTTTCTTGATTTTTTTCGGATTTTTACTAATTTTATTGAATTTTTAAATAATTTTTATAGTTTTTTAATATTAAAGTACGATACGATACGATACGCCCGTATCGTGGAGCCCAGCGATACGCGATACGATACGCGTCGGACAACACCGGTACAGGGTTGTTGACACCTTCATTTGATGATGTGATAAGATTGTTCGGCGCAGGGATTCCCCTAACACTGCTGCACTAAAGGACTGCTTTAGTGGTAGGGTGGTAGGGGTTGCAGTAGTAGGCATTGTAGCAGCACTTGTAGGCTTGCGTAGCTGAAATGCTCGCAGTCTGGTAGTGGAAACAGACCTTGTGTAGTCCCACGGGCCACGAGCAAAGCCCAACCAGTGGCAGATGCAAAGCCAACCAAAGGAGGAGCAAACAACTAGCTGACAACTTGGATAAGAAGCGGTTGAGGGCTTCCATTCCCTAGAAGGGTTCTGTCTCTTCTTCCCGTGGAAACCAGTTCTCCGCCAGCTCATCTCACACCGTTCACTTGTACTAGCTCCTGATGTTGGAGATGGTTGAGCAAGTTGAAGGGGATGATCTTTAGTAGCATATTTTAGTTGTAACATGAGTAACACTTCTTGCTGGCTCTTTCCCGTTTTCTATACAACATTGCGTTAACTTCTCAGTTATGCTGATGAACTATCTAGTAATATTTATACAAACTTGAACAAAATCTGGTAATAAATCGTATTTGCCCATCTAATTATTTGTATTGTGAGCAAGGATATGTGGTCCCTCTTCATTTAGATTCTTAAAGTGTTCTCGTACTCTGTAAGCAGTTCTGTAAAAGCATTTGATGGTTAACATTTTTCTAGTAGTTCTCCTGCACATGAAAGAACTTTTCTTTCTTTTGTTCTCTTTCAAGAATTGCTAAATTGATAAACATCATCGATAGAAGCACTCTTCTCAAGCCTAAGATAATTGCATATAAAATGGTGCATCTTCTGGTTACCTACTTAGTGTATACGTGATACAGCTTTTTGGATGGATTGGAGACAATGGGCTCTATTTTAAAATGTTGAGTCCTACACACAGTTCAGCATTCAACAATAAGGTTTTCTAAAACAATTTTATGTGTATCTCTTTTTCAGCTTCTTGAGCGGGCACTTGAAGCATGTGGCAATGATCTGGATTTGGCAATCAAGAGCTTGAATGAGCTTTGTTTAGGTGATCATAACATGGTCCCTCTTGAGATCAGAGCTGACTCCAAAGGTGGAGAAATCTCCCAGCAATCTGCAGGAGGTATACATATTGGTTCACTTTTGTAGTTCCTATTAGTTCTGACAGTGATTCCTTGTAAGATTAAAACATTTATTTGTGCTCGAACTGTTGCTCGCAAATGATTACCAAATCCAGGTGCAAAGGACCCAGTGGTTTGTGCTTTCACAGGTGTTTGCACCTGTATTTACTATTTATTATGAATATTTCTTTTCTTTTATGTCCTCAGAGAAATATTTGACAGGATGATGCTGAATGTTTTTTCTTTTTGGTTGTTGTGCTAGTATTTGCCAACGTAAAGGTTGGATGTGCTATTTTTTTGGTGAGTTCCTTTACACAAAAGGATCTTAAAGTAAAACGGATCTCGGGGAGCATCATTTTGTTTCCCTTGACGTGCATTGAGAATGTTCTGTTTGGGAAACCTCATAGTGTTGTAACACTTCATCCACATTTAGTTCTTGGCTGTTTTGCTAAGTTCTAATGATCTCCAGGAAGTTTTCTTGTGCGTCTGAATGTTGAAAAAAGACTCATTCACCTATTGCTTTTGTTATTGGCAGTTGTGGTGGCCACTGGTGAGGTGTCCCCCAATGGTTCATCTCCTGATCTTCCAGAAGATGGCTCCGAGTGGGTTGAGTTATTTGTGAGAGAAATGATGAATGCTTCTGATGTGAACAATGCAAAATTGCGGGCATCAAGAATTTTGGATTTGCTGGAGAAATCAATCATATCTCGTTCTGGAGAAGTTGTATCTGGTTACCTCCAGAAGGTGATTATCCTCTTCTTCCCTGAACTAGTGTTGAAATAATACCAGTTATGCAATTAGATGCTGTAAAACAATTCATTCTAACATCCGTTGTAGTTTATCAAGGCACCCATTTGGACAGGGTAACACGTTGGCTTATGTTGTCAAGATTCTGTACTTCAACATGTTTTAGGATGTCGGTTTTTGGATGATGATCAACTAACTAATTTTTAGTTACACAACATATTAGGGGTTTCTGGCTGCTTTTTTAACATATCTCGTTGTGGACAAGGTATTTGAATTGAAACTGGTGTATGCTTTTCTATAAAATGAATGCTCCCTTTAGTTCATTTTGACTCTAGTTAGTGGACAATGGTCCACCCTTTCCTTTTTCTGGACTCTCTTTCATGAAGGTGAAAAATCTTTGAGTGTTTTGGAGTTCCTTAAGTCTT